>CM061537.1:108074776-108166003 GCA_030545055.2 Neoaliturus tenellus
AATAAACTTTTCTTATGGAGATTTAACATGGGGAAAAAAGCCAACATTTTCAATCCTTTGGACAGTTCGTCTGAGACTTCTACTGGACCGATTTACATGCGGGTTGTACCAAAATAAACGTTTTTGGTTCTATATTAGCAGGTTTTATTCGTATTTCAAAAATATTTACGTTAAATAGGTCAAAAATGAAAAATAAACTTTCCTTATGGAGATTTAACATGGGGAAAAAAGCCAACATTTCCAATCCTTTGGACAGTTCGTCTGAGACTTCCACTGGACCAATTTACACACGGTTTGTACCAAATAAAACTTAAACCTTTGTATATTAGCAGATTTTATTTACTTTAACGTTATCTTACTTCCTTAAATTAAAAATATCGACATTTTCAAACCTTTACAATTTATTTATTTTACACGCTTTCAATCAGCTGATTGTAAACACACGAGGTATTTAGTCTAAATACAGTGGATGAGCAAAAGCTCATGAAGGATTTGGTTTATTATGGCCAGTACCTAAAAACGTTTACAATTATTATGATGTATTGTCATTTATGAAAAGAAAGTTGCTTAATCATATAATTAACGTTATCTTACTTCCTTAAATTAAAAATATCGATATTTTCAAACCTTAACAATTTATTTATTTTACACGATTTCAATCAGCTGATTGTAAACACACGAGGTATTTTGTCTAAATACAGAGTGGATGAACAATAGTTCATGAAGGATTTGGTTTATTATGGTCAGTACCTAAAAACGTTTACAATTATTATGATGTATTATCCTTTAAATGGAAAGAAAGTTGCTTAATTATGTAAAATAGCTGATTGCTTTAAAATTAAGAATAAATTGTAAAGGTTTAGTTTAAATAAATTGCTCACATTTGTATGAAAAGAAACGGATGTATCGGAAATTCTTTGTGCAATAAATTTGTCGTTTGCAACGTTGTAATGCTTTACATTTACTTCGCTTAGCGACAGTATTTGTGGCGCAGTCGTTAGCGCGACTTACTCCAAATCAAACGGCCCAGGTTCTAGACCGATCTTCACTAATATCTAATATATACTTTTTTTAATGTGTCCAATAACGGCGTCCCTAATAAATGTTTTACTGATGGTACCGATATTTATTTTAAGCAAAATAGATACATTAAAATATTTATAGGCCTGTTCAAACTCTCAAAAAACTTATTTATTAAACTAATAATTTTACTAATTGATAGTTTAGGTTTGCTTATTTTTTGATGTTTTTAACTAATATAACGCTTTGATTAGGCTACTAAGGCTTAGGCCTAAGTAAACAATCGATTTTTTATGTTTATAAAATACTAAAGAGTATGTCTGTGTTACATTGTAAGGGTGCAGCATTATTGTTTTTAAGGAATATGCCTATAGGCCTACTTTGACAGACACTCCAACTGAAATTATGTAATTTTCTGTGAAATAAATTTGTATTATTTAAATTTGGGTAGTTATTGAAACTTGCACACTACAGCATAAATATTGCGATATGAAAGTGGTTATAAATGGTTTCCCTACGTTCTATCCTACCCTAATACACCAATAATTGTTAAAGCCAACCATCATAAGTTACAACACTCTAGGCCTTTCCTAATTCTTGAAAAAACTGTTAAAAACAATTTATCCAATAGGCCTACAAGTGGATATTGGTCTACTTATTTCTGATGTTGTTGAACCTAATAGAACGGTTTCCTTAGGCTAATTAGGTTTGCGCCTACCTAAACAATCAAATTGACATGTTTATAAAATACTAAAGAGTAGGCCCTATAAGTACAAGGATGCAACATTATTGGTTTTAAAGAATAGGCCTACTTTTCCGACGCTCCAACTAAAATCGTAGTAGGCCTATTTTCTGTAAAATATATTATTGTTCTTGGTATGGCAGTTCAAAGAAGTACATTTTATAGACTACCTTACATGTTTGCACTATTATAGCGTTTCATTTACCACTAATGGACTATATTCGTCGAGTATCGACGGGCAACAACTAGTTTACTTTAGAAACAACTTCACGCCGACCTCTATCCAATGACACCAAAATAATTAAAATTGGTTGAAAACTGTGGGAGGAGTTCCTTGTACAAAAAACTATGTTGTGTATTAAATATGTATAGATGATTTAACCGTGCATTAATATAATACTAGTTAATTGTCCATGGTCTGCTATGGTGATGACTTCATTATAATATAAAAAAATAACCGCAAAATATATTTTAAGTTTCGTTCAATACTTTCGTTCTTTAAAATTCCTGGTGCCTTATACTATAGAACTTTATGTACTTAAAATAGAGAGCATCTACTGGATAATAAAGAACAACCTCTAACAAACTAATTACAGTTGATTATTATAACCTGCTCTAATCTTATAGTCCGGCAGATATGTAACAATTATTGGAAGGATTGTGAATTTGATGATAGAGATCTAAAATTTGGAACACAAATACTACAAATACAAAAGTCTTAAATTTAGATAGGAGGCCATCTTTTCCATGTATGGGGATTTAACATTTTTTATCATTAATTTTTTTTTTAATTGCACAATTTTTAGTAACAAATCTTACAAAGACGTCTTCAGAGGTCGCAAAAAATTCTAAAAGAAAATATAATCAACCCAAGTAGCAAAACAATATTGTATCAATATTGTCGACAGTATTTTTTCAACATTGATAAATATTTGGTCAATATTGAATAATATTTTAACAATTTTGTTAAAAGGTTTCGTGCAACCAAATACCTTGTCTAGACAATATTGTGGCAATATTGTTCAACATTGTAACAATATAGTCTGACAATATTGAGAAAGTATTAGCAAAAGGAAAATAAACATTGCTCAACCCCTAATACCAAAACAAACGTAATAAAATTTTCTTTTAAAATAGTTCAAAAATACTTTTAGTTGACGAATTAAAACGTTTTAAAAACATTTAGAAAAATACCAAAGCATCAGAAAGGTCCCAGTCGCAGCTAGGATTCGATCCCGCGACCTTCAGACTACTGCGCCACACCCTTACGCCACGCCGATTCGTACCGGCAGGGGATTTTTTACACTACTTGGCCAGTTGATACACAAGTGTAAACCCATTTTTCGTGAAGGCCTATATATTTTATGTCGTTGCAAATACGTTAGGCCTTAACTAGAGTTTCCAGGAATAAGAAATATTTCATATGATAAATAAAACATGTTTGTATCACGTGGAAATATTTAACAAGTTACATTTACATTTTACAGTCAAATTACAAATTATATTTACCAAATTCATTAAACCATTACTGGTATTTGGTTGTTTCAAACTAAAAAAATCACATAACCAACAAAACACGACGGTTATACGACAACAATAACACTTGCCGCTCTAAAGCAACGAACCAGCTGACAAACGTCATACGGCTTAAGAAACCACTATTTGGTTATTTCAAACTAAAAAAACATCACATATAAAAAAACAAAAACTTTTCGATTAAGTTATACGACAAAAATAACACTTGCCGCTCTAAAGCAACGAACCAGGTGACAAATGTCACACAGCTTGAGAAACCGTTATTTAGTTATTTCAAACTGAAAAAACGTCACATAACCATAACAAAACCTAAACATTTACATGTAGTGAAAATTTGGTGAAGATAATTTAAAGCCTAGTCTTACGGCGTTTTTTTGTGTTAGTATTTTTAAATTTTTTGTAGGCCTTAAAAGGGTTAACAAAAAATACTTCCCAAAAATATAAATCAATATTTAAAAGATATATTGTTTCTATATTTTGACAAAAATATTTTCCAAAAAATATAAATCAGTATTTAAAAAATATTGTTTCTATATTTTGAAAATAATGTTTTACAACATTGTCTCAACATTAAATCAATATTAAAACGATATTAGCGAATTTCCCTATAGGGAATACGCTATTACGGTAGTAGTCACGGTAAGACCTAAGCCCGGGACCATGATACTTTTTCGTTTTGAGGTCCCCAGAAGCTAAAAACACCGTTCGTTCAAATTGATATATATGTATATATATATATATATATATATATATATATATCTATATATCTATATATCTATATATAATATATATATATATGTGTCCGTGAACACGATAACTTTTGAACGGAACCTCCGATTTTGATGAAATTTGGTACAGGGGTGTAAGCCAGCGCCTACTAGGTTGAGTTCGCGAACCAGAATGATCGGACCATGGGAACGGGGTTTTATGGGGTTTCAAAGGGGTCAAAAATGGGTTTTTGGAATTTTTGGACCTTAATTTTTAAAATTCATCAATTTTAACTGAAACCATTTAAAATAGCTTAAAAAAACAAACAAATTGGTATTTTGAATTTTTATCATAGCATAACTGGTTACGGGGAAAATCCAAAAATGTTTTTTCCATATTATTCTTATGGGAAATCAAGAAAACCCATATATCTTGCTCATTTATTGACATAACTTAATCAAATTTGGTATGTACATTATCTAGATAGAGCTTAACTTATAATTGCTAACGAAACCCATATGGCGGCAAACCTACATATTCACCCCCATGGGGTTTATGGGGAAAATAAAAAATTGCCAGAGCTTGATACAATTTTGTGTTTACATTCACCAATTATTAATTAACTTAGATTTTCTAACAACACCCCATGGCAGCAAACCTACATACTTGATCTTATGGTGTTTTTATGGGGAAAGTAAATAATCTGAAATTCCATTGGAAATTCGCTGAGTACGCAGGTCTGCTGCGACGGGGGTATTTTTCAATGTTTTCTGATTATTTTCTTAACAATGTTGTCGGCAATATTAAACAATATTGTTTTAATATTTTTACAATATTGTTTGCTATTGATATTATGATCCGAAGCGATAAAGAGATCGATTTTTCATTCAATAGTATTTCCTACATACTATTAAAAGGAAAAACCTATGGATACAATCTTTATATCGCATTGGATAAAATATCAATGGATCTGGTCAGATTTTCTTTGGTATTTTTCTGTGCAACCAGTCGAGACAATTTATTGTTTGAAAATACTAATTTGTTTATTTTTTGAGCTTTTGTAAGATTTGTTACTGATAATAATACAATTTTAAAAATTAATGGTAAAAAATGTGAAAACCCTTTCTGATAACCTGTAATAGAACATTCATGGAATATATATATATATATATATATATATATATATATATATATATATATATATATATATATATATATATATATATGTAGATTAGTATTTGTGTACCAAATTTTAGATCATTATCATCAAACTAACAAATTTTCCACATTTCTTCTTTACTATTATTCTTATACTCTCAAACAAGAACTGTTTGTACAGGCGAAATTTTTTTCCCGTCTTAAGATTTTCACTTGTTTTAACGATGATTTGGTGACGAGTAATAAAGGAAAAATCCAGTTTTCATCCTAGAGACCTTCAAAGTCAAAAAGAAATTTCACACTAATTGAAGAACCTGTGGGTTCACATATTTACTGCCTCATTTATTATAATGTAAAAAGACTGAAATTTTCATCATATTGAAGGACAAAAGGTTAGCTGTTATGGTAATAAACCATCTGTACTCAATTAATTCTTTTCCAGAGAACATATGTTACAGTGTTTGTTTTTTCTACCTACAAACAAAAACAAAGTAAATTTATTGGTGGTATGTCTGATAAAATTTTTTAGAGACCTTGCATTTTAAAATTTTAATTACCAAATACTTAATTTTGAATAATTATATCTTCTGTAACTATACTGCATTTATGGCTCACCTAAAATAATGTTGACTTCTAAGAAAGAAAACCGATACAATGCATACATGAAAAAGACAGAAAACGGAATTATTGTCAAGACAGTTGATTCAGTGACTGGCTTTGAAAACCTTATAAAATTTACTTCAGATCCTTTCTCGGTCCCCAGAAATGCAGTTGTCAGATGTCCTTCTAAACCAGGTTTTAAATCTAGTATGAAAAGATCAAGGGAAGGTTAGTATTTTTCAAATTAGCACATTTGGTCATAATTTTTTTAATCTTATTTATTTGCACCAAAGGAGTTGTTTTTGTTGTTAGGGATTATAAGAAAAAATGTTTCAAGTATTGTATTACAATTAATTTACAGTACTGGTACTTAATACTAAATGTTCAACTAACTCAAATCCAACAATTAGGAAACCAAAGCTCATTTTGAAATTGATTTGCATATTTTGTAGCCTAACTAATTTTTTTATTTTTTTTTATTTGCACCAAAGGAGTTGTTTTTGTTGTTAGGGATTATAAGAAAAAATGTTTCAAGTATTGTATTACAATTAATTTACAGTACTGGTACTTAATACTAAATGTTTAACTAACTCAAATCCAACAATTAGGAAACCAAAGCTTATTTTAAAATTGATTTGCATATTTTGTAGCCTAACTATTGGTGAAAATAGTGATATAGTGATAATATAGAGACAATAGTTAAAATGCAGTCTGGCAAGTTCTTTTAAACAATGGATACACATGATAGACAAATATGCGTTTCCAGTTAAAATCATTTGAACTATTTACCGTTGGAGCTCTCTGAAAAAACCTTTATATATTTATTTATGTGACAGGAGTGAATAAATAATTTATCACACCAAATATTTGACTGCTTTTTTTAAAGTAACAATTAGACCTGGTAACATATTTTCTTTAATTTCTTACACAGTTATTTATCAAATACAAAACATAAGACAATTCTATGTGTGTTTTCTTCCACATGCAATGAGCAGAGAAGTAAATTATTGTTTTTTTGCAGAGAGTTCAAATGTAGTAAAAAAGTTTAATAACCTCAGACCATATCTGAGAGAACTTGAAACAAATATTTCTGGATTTAATATATATGAAGACAGTTGCTCATCCCTGGATATACAGAACCCTAAAATTATATTTGTTGCAAATTCCCAAATTGCTAAAGAAAATGCGGTTAATTTAAATATTCCTGGAGAATTGATGGATGTTTGCTATAAAAGTGATTCAAAAACAAATGGTACAATTTATTTAAAAGCAAAGTCTTTTATAAAGCCCCTGACCATAGTTATTGGTGATTATTTAATAAACATTAATGTCTGTCATAATCTAATACCAGACAAACCTTCTGAAAATCACATTAAGCCAAAACAACAAGAAAATGAAAGCCCGACAGATTGTAGCTCACAGAATTTACAGTTATCAAACATTAATGAATATTCTGATGTGAAAGAGTCATTTATTAAGTTAAAAGATGATAGGTGTTGCTTGGGAATAAAAAACCTAGATCGTATAACACAAACCGAAGATGCTAGTGATAATTATCTGCAGCTAAACGACATAGGAAATGTAACTGAAACATATGCACCATCTCCTTCAATTTTATGTAATTCTTCTCTGAATGAAAACTCTTCAGAAATTCATAATGCTTCTACAAAAAATAATTTATCGGAAATCAATAACTCCTTGTTTCCAAAATTAAAAGATAGTACCACCTCTTGTTATTCGGTAAACGTGGAAGGTTCATTCATTAGTACAAATAAAATGTTTGCAAATGCAGTGAATGAAATTAATTTACCTGAGAATACTAAGTTGGGAATTGATCAAATGTTGGAGTCAAATAGTTTATCACGGATAAGAAGTACAACTGATGAAACAGAATCAGTTGGGCTTAATAGAAGATGCAGCAATATTGCATTGTTTGAAATTAAAAAGAAACTGAGCGAAGCAAGTGTGTCCTTACATACGCTGACTTCTATAATTGACTCGTTAGATAACTCTTCTACAAATAGAAACTCTGAATATAAAGAAACTGAGAATTTAAATTATATTGAAATGGCCTGTGAAAAGTCCAAAAACAATAATATTTTATTTGAAAGTGATCAAACAAGTTTATTCTTAACAAATATTAAATTGAACCATCTTGATAATACTGAGTTGGACATGGTGTGCTCTGTTGAGAATGATACGAATAAAACATACAGTGGAAAGGGAAATAATATGCTTCAGAATTCATTGACTGCTACTCTAGTTAGTAATCATCAAAGTCAACTAAATGATGCGAAAAAAGGAATATTAATGGCTACAGAGAAAATATGTGCATTGCCAATAAATCAAACAATTGGTTATGAAAGTTCAAATGATTTAATAAAGCATAACACTAGCAATGCTCATAATAAACTAAACTATAAAACACTCTTTACAAGGAGGAAAAGATTACTTAATATAAGTAATAATGAAGAGAAATCTTTTCCAAAAGTAAAAACAAGTGGCCCAAAACTTCTCTTCCATAATAAAAGGAAAGCCCAGTCCCTAAACAACATATCTCAGTCAAGAACTTGCTGTGAATGCAATCACCATAGCGGTAAAGACAAAGCTTCTAGAAGTCACCTAAAAAGTTATTGGAACAAATTGAATCCTAAAAATTTATTCCGTAGATCAAAATATAAGACGAATTTGAAGCTTTTTGAATCAATCACAGATGGATCCAATAAAAAAGAATTCAAATGTAGATGTAAAAGTAATGAAGATACGTTGAAAAAAGATACTTTAAGAAATCATCATACAAGTAAAAATGACAATTACTGTGATTCTAGTGAAAAATATAGTATAAGTTGTCAAATAACAAATCAAGAGCTTTCGAAGAAAAATAATTTATCACAAGAGAAACACAATTTTGTACAAAGAAGTAAATGAATGTTCTACTAGTAGTACTAACATAATTTATACAAAATTAGATTTCGTTTCTGACGACCATTTTTCACAACCAGTTGAGGATTCTCTAATAAAAATGGCAGGGTCTCTCCCAACATAAATCTTTTACCAGTTCTTCTGATTACTTTTTTCTACCATCTCAAGATTCCACATCAAAAAAGTTCCACCTTTCTGAAAAAGAGTCTGACATTAATGACGTGTGTTTTCCTACGACAAAAACAGTTACTGGAGAAAAAGTCAATAAAAATAAACAAACAAGCTTTGTCCAGAAAATTAAACGAAACATTTTAAAAATGCAAACAGTTTCGAACAATTTAAAAATGGAAAATAACAGCAAAGACAAAAAATGTGATTTGCTGCAAAAATCTGGTAGTAGAAAAAACAAAGTATTGGAATGACATCTATCATTGACAATATTATTAAGGAACGAGGTGGAAATCTTGTAAATAAGGAATCAATCAAAATTCTGAATGCCGACGAGGATACTAGGATAAAGAATGTGCCATGCATTTGGTAATTCAATTATGTTGGGACTTAACATATAAATTTTAATGTCAAAACCCACCGTATGATTAAGTTAGACCAAAATATAAGTACAGTAATACTGTCTGCTAAAAATCCTGATACATTATGAAGGAATCAGAAAATCATAGTTTGAATTCAGCGCCCTCTGTACATTAAATTCGTACAGCAATTCTTCAAGAATATCAGTAAACAGAAGCTAACAAATCAAATAAGGTGAAAAATTTGTATGAATACTATAAATTTAAAACGTTACAGTTTTGGGACTCTGTATAAAAAACTCGGACATTTTAAATTTGTATAAAAATGCACTTGAAAATAACCCAAATCCAACTTGAATAAAATTCTTACCTTTTACAAAGTTGTTAAACATTATCATTTAAATAAATTGCAAACCTTGAAAATATATGGTGATTTAGGCCTACACTATTAACCATATATATTAATATGTGGTTAATATATTTGGTTAACCAATATATTAATTTCGCTCCGCTGAGTCGCCTTTCATGATGTTTTAATGTAGTTCTAAGAGTGCTGGATTTTGGCATGAGTTTGTTGAAACTGTAACGGATTTACCTCTACTGTTAAAAGCTGATTACTTCATTTGTTTATAATTCTTTTGTTTTAACATTTAATATTGCAATAATTGTAGAATTATTTTACAAAATGCTTAGTTGTTTTATCTTTTTACTTTACCTTTATTCAATCAATAGTCATAATCACCAGTAAAAAGTCCTATAAAAACAGAGGTATTATTTTAAATATGATATCATTTACTAATTAATTTATTTACTGGTTGCAAGGGAAGAAACACATGTTTATACTGGGGGCAAGTGGTTCGTGCTTTGACATGAGTTGAGTCAGCTGTTTCATCAACTTTTTTGTTTAGATTTAAAATACGGCCAAGGTTGAAATTTCCAAATTAATACCCCCGTCGCAGCAGACCTGCGTACTCAGCGGATTTCCAATGGAATTTTGGTATATTTTCTATTTCCCCATAAAATCCATGGGGATGAGAGTATGTAGGTTTGCCGCCATATTTGTTTTGTTGGTAAATATAAGTTAAACCCTACCTAGTGATTGTACATACCAAATTTTAAAAGGCTATGGGGTTTTTTTATTTTCCCCATAAACCCTATAGGGGTGAGTACGTAGGTTTGCCGCCATATGGGTTTTCTAAGCAAATATAAGTTAAACGCTTCCCAATGAATGTACATAACCAATTTTATCAAGATATGTCAATAAATAAGCAAGAAAAAGGTTTTGTTGATTTCCCATAACAATAACATGGAAAACATAGTTTTTGGATTTTCTCCATAACCATTTAAGCTAGGTAAAAAATTCAAAATACTAGATTGTTTGTTTTTTAAGCTCTTTTAAATGGTTTAGGTTAAAATTGTTGAATGTTTCTAAATAAAAGTAAAACAAGCCAAAAACCCACTTTTAACCCTTTTGAAACCCCATAAAACCTGTTCCCATGGTCCGATCATTCAGGTTCGCGAACTCAACCTAGTAGACGCTGGCTTACACCCCTGTACCAAATTTCATCAAAATCTGAGGTTCCTTTCAAAAGTTATCGTTAACGCTAATGAACGCTAAATGTTATTTCATTTGGTTTAAACTACCTATTTTTAATTCTTAAATGGCTTGAAAAATGGTTTATAGTAAACGTTATACATATCCGTTTTCACCACCTTACAAAGCGATTTATCCTTATTTTTACTACAAAACAATAGCGTCTAGAGTTCACCGTAACATTTACCGTAAGTTGCAAAAACTCTCTACTACATGCTGCCAACCTGTAATGAAATGTGATTTTCTATGCATTTTGCAGTCAGCTGGTTCCCGGTTTAATCCAGACTTGGAAAGTGGTTGAAAGTGAAGTAGTTTGATGAAAATGTCATTTCATGCTAAACTTACCCAAGGTCTGTAGAGGAAAAAGCATAACTGCTTCCAAGGTCTGCTGAGTAGCTATTTTTGTGTTGCGGATATGAAGCGTCAAAACTAAAACGGAAGTCCAGTTACGTTATAATATTTACCATTACACAGCTGATTGAAAAGAGAATGAAGCAGTCTTGCCACGGGTACGATATTTATCGTAACGACAGTAGTATGAGTAAAATATTACTCTATTTTACATTAGGATTATTAGTTAATAGCAAACCATTAGATAATGGCCAAATTAACAATTCGGTCAATCAAGGTAAATATACAACCATAAATTCTACCCTAGTTTGCTTTGAAATTCCTTACTTATGGTCGAATGTTTATTGTCTATACATTCCACAATCAGTTGGTTCCCAGTTTAAATTTTCCGAACATCTAGTATATGATTTTATTACCCACAGTAGGTGCAAAATTAAATTAAAAGATCCATTGAAAGTAGGGTTGAAGCCAGGAAATATCAATAAATGACGTATTATCCAGGAAATATAAGAATTGAATCCTGTGAAAATCCACCGGATCTTCAGATATCAACTCGCTCTCACTGAATTGTTTATTTGAGTTCCTGACACATCGCTGGCGACAGTGGCAATCGAATCTACCTACAAATTTTCCCCTCTGTAAAAACTTTATTCACAATATTTTTGGTTTGATTCTGAAATGTGCCCATAAACTGTTTTGTCATAGAAATCAAGAATACATGCAGATTACGAAATAATGAATAAAGATGGAGAAATACTGTAGAATGTTATACAATTGAACAGTAACACTTAAAAAATAAATTAATAAAAAAATACTGAAAACAAGTTTATAAATTTAAGAAGTTGGTTTGATTAAGGGGCCAAACATTAATTTTTGACAGTTAACAATTTGTGAAACAAAATCAAAATATGGGAAACAAACAAAGTATTTTTGGACTAACGTAAACCTAGAATATTCCTTAGTGCAATTTATATAAAAAATGTAATAAACATTTTAAAAGTAATAACTATATGCCTTTTGATTATTTTACGATTTAGTGATAAATTGACAGTTAATAAAATCAATATTGCATAAATTATTATATTTAGGTATTACTTTTAAAATTTTTTCAAAATTGTGTACTCTTTGAAGGGTCTTACAATACCAACCCAACCATCTTTAAAAGAAACCTTGACTTTTTTAAGAGCTTAAAGATATAAGCCGATTAAAATTAAAATTAAACTGTTTATAAAATTATTGTAAAACAAAATAAAGCTAGAAAAGTTATTATTTTAAATAGTACTGTAATGATATTTAACTTTTTATTTTAATACAAAGAACTAAAAACAAAACATAAAATTATAAATTGTTTAAAATATTCAAGTGATATTCTCTTTGGTAGGTCCCTATACGAATCTGTCCTCAATTTTTCATTTCCTATACCTAAAAATCATAAATTATATAAAAAAAAACACAAAATAAAAAAGATTCTGTGTAAATTTTGAAAATTCTGTGATGTAACTAAGGAAAGATACATGGAGATCATGCAAAATGCCAAACTTATTTTAATGCTTTTGGTTCTAATACCGGCTTTTAACACATTTATTTAACAGAATAAGTTGAACACTTCGAAAAACAAAACTCATAAATATTCATATGTCGTCAGAAAAATGTTAACAACAACTTGGTTTGGAAAAAGGAGCAAAACAGGCAATTTCCATGTAAATATTAAGTAATTTGTTTGCCTCTTCAAAGTTGATATTCTAAGCGCAAAACGCAATGTAAATTCACTGTTTACCATTCTTTTATGAAAAATCTTCTTTTATAACACATCCATAGGAAAGCAGTCACAAATGTGTCCTCACTTAACATAATGAAAACCATAAATAAATCTAACTCTTTTGTTTTATCTCTTCCTTTTTCTTTTTCTTCTTCTTATCCCTTTATCTTTTATCTTCTTATGCTCTTCTTTAAATCACTAAAGGGCATAATTTTATTAAATAACGTCCTATTCAGTTAAATATTTAATGATGTGACCATTAAAGATTAATCAATGTAAAAAACTAATAGATTCATTTTAAATGTCCATTAGTATAAAAATTTATGTTATATATCCAAAAGCAAAGATTTTGAGTAGTAATGTAAAAATTCTTTATTGTTAGCAAATTTTTTATTTCACTCATTATTTCATATTTCTATTATTTTAATGGGGTACCAACTTACCAACTATGTTAGTATAAAATTTGAATATAACCCCCGTTTTAGGATTGACGTTGGTATAAAAAATCTGGTTAGTTGTTGAAAGTTATGTGGGGTACAAGATTATTTAGTTGAATTATTTGAACAAATGAGTTTAATTATTTATCTTTTCTCGTCAAACACAAGAGAATGGTCGGAAATTATGAGTCCATTTGGCCTCGTTGTCTTACCGTTGAGGTTATTAGAAGAATAATCAAGTATTTTACAGTAAACAACCATCCAGATTTTATCTTTCTTCCCTTTTGTAAAAATAATCAGTGAATTAACCTTCATTTTTCTAGAAATGATAAAATAAGACTAACGATGATGCACACAAAAATAGGTCTTCTGATATTTAATTTATTTATTAAAACTCATTCGATCAAAGAACTACTTTGAGAATGAAACCAAATGTTAAAACCATGATCATGTTAATCATTGATATTTTTATTAATAAATAAAAATAAAAAAATACAATGGTAAACAATTAACACTTACCAAATTTTTTCTAATTATGAATAACAAGGTCTACTTTAGATGATTTTAGCAGTTTATTATACCCCTGTAAGGATTTAGAGAATCACTAAATGTGAATTTAATTAGTTATAATTGTCGTCACAATGTTCCGAAAAGTTGCTTTTTAATACAACCGTCAAAGGGATAAAGTGGTTCTTTATTGCCCTAGAGATTCTTTATTGAGCTGGTCGAGAGTGCATTGGCTGTTCGTATAACAATTTAGTAGAGTAAAACTGCAGCAACAGTATACAATCAGCTGATTGTTTTAATAGCAACATGATAAACGTAGGCTACTATTTGTGTGTTAGGTTGTAAGATCCTTGTTTTATACAGGGTGTCCAGCTTCCACCTTTACAAAATTTTTCAGGTTATTAAGCATGCAAAAACAAACAGAAAAATCATATAAACATATGTCCGGAAATGCTTTGTTAAGCCGCTAGCCGCCATTTTGTTTTTTACACTTAAGAATTTTTATTTCCGTAACGGGTTGTTGTATGGAGTTCATATTTGGCACATACCTTAATCACACCAATGCTCATTTTTAGAAAAAATATTATTTTTTTCCGATCAATATTTTCAAAATGGCGGTCATTTTAAATTTTAAAACTAAAATATCTAAAAAAACCGTAAATTTTATAAAAATTTTACTAGACACAAAAAAGTTGACAAATTAAATTATCTAAACATTGATACCAAGTTTGTAAGGATCCGACAAGAAATAACGGTGTTATTGAGATTTTTCTCTTAAAATAACCTAAATTGGCATTAATCATAGTGCAAAATCAGTGTTTTTCTACAGGAAAACCACCATAACTCCGTTATTTGTTGCCGGATCCTTACAAACTTGGTATCACTGTTTAGATAATTTAATTTGTCAACTTTTTTGTATCTAGTAAAACTTTTATAAAATTTACGGTTTTTGAGATATTTGAGTTTAAAAGCTGAAAATGGCCGCCATTTTGAAAATATACATCGGAAAAAAATAATATTTTTTTCTAAAAATGCGCATTGGTGTGATTAAGGTACATGCCAAATATGAACTCCATACAACAACCCGTTACGGAAATAAAATTTCTTAAGTGTAAAAAACAAAATGGCGGCTAGCGGCTTAACGAAGCATTTCCGGACATATGTTTATATGCTTTTTCTGTTTGTTTTCACATGCTTAATAACCTGGAAAAGTTTGTAAAGGTGGAAGCTGGACACTCTGTATAATAGTTAGGTAAATAAATTGAAAACTAAAGTACGACGATAATGAAGTTCATAACACGATCATTAAGATGCTTTTCAATCTTAACCTTCCTTAATTCATAAGAAAAATGTGGTTTTAAAATTTAGTGGTGATATATTATTATATTATAAAAATATGATCTAAGTTAAATTAATGTTTTTACTTATTTAAGAAAAAGCTAGCTGATTTTTTTAACGTGCGGAACATATAATATATCTGTAGATGCTGAATGGTCGTCTGATCTAAATAACCAATATAACTAAAGTAATTTTTCACATGGATAACCTCCTAAAGTTAGGTTCTAAAGGGTCTCAGTCATATGCTATAGTAAGATGCACGAAAATAGTCCGCGATGGAAATTTTACAGCTGTGTCCCTCCTCACCCCCTCTTGCCGTGCAATGTTGTCATTTGTGGTTATGTTTTTACTATGTGTAATACAGTAAAAAATGTGTTTCAGAATAAATTTTTCAACAATGTATCGACTTTAATCGGACTATTTTTGTGAATCCTACTATAGCTGGCTTACTTTGAGATTTGATCACTTTTTATACATAAAACAATTTATTTGTAATCTGGAAGAGACCAAAATTTAATGATCTTGATCTATATAACAACTTCATCTATAACTTAGGGCGACTAAGTCACATCTCATCATCAACAACTTCACCTCCTATCACCTTCCATGTCCCAATTTATCGCCTTGTTATACCCTGTCAAAATTTGATTTATGCGTTTTGGTCTGTAACCGTAAAAACCACAAGTCTGCTTCGCGTAAATGGTTAAAAGGTGTTGTAATCAGGAATCACAGTACTCCTAGATCTTACATTGTACAGTGTGATGAATCTAACCGATACTTTGTGTATAATCGTGTCCACTTGAAACCATTAAATGTTTTTGAAAATAGGTCGAATTTTATGGATGGTGATTTCAATTGTAAATCCAGTTTGGAAAGGAAAACCCCTAGACAAAACTCTTGTAACAATAAACTAGGCCTATCACCGGTTAAGTCACCTAAGAGAACCCAGACTATCCCCGCATGACCCACTAATAGGCCTACCTCTCCTTGTGTCAGTAATAGGGCTGAAACACGTATAAAACAAGAAGTGGACGTACCATTGTACCTCTTAGAAAGTTAAACTTATAGGCTAGTTGAAATCTGTCAATTACCTTATTGGTTGACCAATGTAACGTAGTTTATTTCTCAAAAAGTTTAGTTGTTTAGTTTACTACAGATAGGTCTATTTTTGTCAACACTGTATCATTAGGGCCTAACATTAAATCTTGTATTTGTAAAACTTGTTTTTGAAACAAAAGAACTTTAAAAAATATTTGTTTGGAAAAAAGGGAGATGTCATATATGTTACGAGTAGGATTATGTTATTTTAGTTATTATGTTGGATACAGCCATTACGTAAGATCAGGGAACGGATTGTGAAATGTAAACTGGGAGGTGGTGTACAGTTGTTCTTGAATAAAACCACGTTGTATCAGACGCAATGTCGATATTAATTTACCCGGCTATGTTCGTTACAACTACAAAGTCTCGAGTCACTATTATTACCAGCATGTTTAAGTTATTCACAGTAAATAAAGGAGACATTTTCAGCGGTGGGCCCTCAACGGAATAATATCTCATCTGGAACCATCTCCCCGTCTCAGCCAGACAGCTGTAATGACGTCATCTTAGACCCGACATGACGTCAGATTATTGCGTAAATTGAATTTTTGATGGAGTTTTCACCTGATGAGATCATTATGAGCTTCTTACTTAGGTCCACCAGATGTTTCTTTTATAATATTTTTCCCCTAAAAGAGGAAAAGTGATAAAAATTAATTAAACTTTTTATATTTTGTTGAAATCATTTTATTTTTTTTTGAGGCGATCAACGTCAGTGATATATTTTTTAAGGATAATATATAGTTAATTCTTTTAGAATATACATTAGGTTGTCAGTATTAAAAATTTGTCATAAAAAGGTGAAATACTGGACATTTAACTAATACATAAACTAATAAATTTACCAAAACTAAAGTAACTAAAGTTGTATATAGTTCATGAAATAAATAAGGCCGGACTTATTGCCAACTTGGTATTTGTAATTTTTCTACAATATGACACAATTATAAATTTGAGTAAACCAAGTTTACCAATAGCCAAGCTTTGCTCTTTGATTAGAAATTGCTTTTATTATAGTATCATAGTAATTCGACTTTGAAGTTTACGTCAAGTATACCCTTTCACAGGTGACAGCTGTTTTAAAACCAGTGCTTAAAAGTAGCAATAATTTACATATGTTAAACTTTAGTTGTTACTTCGTTGCCTTGAAGGCATACGTTAAGACCAATGTTAAAGTAAACTACAATTTTTAAAGTTACTTTTAGTACAAAAAAAGGATTTTCATGGGATTGGTGCTGTTTCTTAACTAATTTTTGAACCAAAACACTCTCAAATGCAAAGTTTAAGGTAAATCTACCCGATAGATTTCGAGATCAATGAAAATACATCGCTTCAGATTGTCTTATCCCTTTACATTGCTTTTATCTATCAAATATAACAACAAGTAACAGTCTTTAAACATAACAATATACTGGTTATTATGGATGTTAAGATAAATAATTTAAATAATTATTAATTATTTTTTATATAATTTTAGATAAGATCAAAGTATAAAAGGATAAGACAAGTAAACCGTTTTCAGAATTATAATTAAATTAAAACTTGTGTTATATTTTAGAATTTCCATACTTATTTTATACGCTAAGGGTTTTTTTGTGTAGAGAACTCTTCCCACAATTTTTAACCGATTTTATAGTTTTTGTGTCGTTGGATAGTCTGTAGTTGTTTCCGCCAAAAATTGATGAGGATTGGATTTAAAATAAGGGTGCTAATAATAATAATATTATCGTATGGCTTTTAGTCGAGGGAGATCAGCAATTAACTGATAGTTCTCCTCGCCTGAAATGCTTGCACTTTTTATTTTCTATGCAGGTGGACCAACGGCTTAATGTGACTTCCGAACCACGGGAGCGGCCTAACGATCTTTTTGGCCTCGAGCCGGGAATTGAACCCGGGCCCGCTGGGTGATAACCCATGCACAGCTCTACTACTGAGCTACGGCCGCTGCGTGTTGCTCAGTAAGGGTGCTATACACAACTTATATTTGAAATATTCCCATTAGAATAACATTGGGATTGGGTTGGGCATTTTAAACATCTGTTAATATACAGTTGTAAACCCGTGTACTTTTTGGTGATTACTGATATTTACAATATTGGATTTGGCAGATGTCGATCATTTTGAACTAAATGTAACTTTTGTACTGTATCAAAATATATTGCTTGATTTCGAGCAACAAGTAGACGAGTATTATTTTATCACGCTACAAATAGCAGCTTATATTGTACCTGTTCAACAATAAATTACACCAATCTATAATAGCTTTGAGAAAGTTTTAGATTTTCAACACGTCTAAGGAAATAGAGAGCTAAGAGACCCCCCTTTCTTCAATATTTAACCAGCGGTTTCCGTAAATCTGTCAAACGGAGAAGACAGGAGGTGACTTGTTGATTCTGGCCGTGACTGTGGACGTGATCTCTCCACACGGTGGTCTGTAGTGTCTCCTGTAACACTCGCCATTGCCAATTCCATACATTACCTAAGCTCGTGACTCGTGCAATGTAATTAATTTGCGATGGAATTTAATACATTTTAAAAACATAATTGTTTAAATTTCTCAATTTATAAATGTGTCAAGTTTCAAGAACTTTTATAAATTTTTAACCTGGTTAGCCGTAGTACTTGATTTGAAGAAATTCACTCGAATGCACATTTTGCAGCAGGGGGGATCTTCAGGGAGAAAAGCTTACATTAACTAACACTACACATATTGTATAAATAGGAATTTTTACAGATATTTTATTTTAAATAGTTCACTTCACAGCCACCGCATAGTCCACGATTCAATTTCAATTCAATTCAAAACATCTTTAGTTCACATTATAGGTACATAATTACTACAAGCAATATATTTGTAGTTGTAAAGCACAGTGTCTTACTGTAATCACCAGCTAAGTAGGTGCAATTAATTTTAACAAAGGCTTGATGCCTGTCTGTGAGATTGAGTCACAATTTACGTTATCTTTTTTTAGAATAAAAATTTAATAAAAAATAAAAATGGAAGAAGATTGAGTTGAGACGGTTTGAAGCAACTGCTTAATTTTTTCTTTGGTGGACATTATGTTTTATTTTAGTCTTTAGGATATAAATATGTAGATATAATTTAATACGAGTTATGTCTGTGGCAATGTATTTTACACAACCTCGAACTCTAGCTGGTAGATTTTGTTTAAGTTTTGATTTTTGTATTGGCCCAAAAATAAGTTTAGAAACCCCCTAACCCCAGGAAAAATCGATTTTGGTCTAAAAAGTAAAAAAAAAATGTTTTTAACATTGGATTTATGGGTTGCCATTTTGGTAACGAAATGGCACCGAAAGATAAACAAAAACAAAAGAACACTTTAAGCATTCTTTATGAAACACCTATTAACTGTGAAGAGTTGGTTGTTGGTATAAACATAATATTACGGTTACCATAATACTGTATCAAAATTGAGTAAAAAATAAATAAATAAATAAAAAAATAAAAAAAAAAAAAAAAAAACGAGTAAGGCTCGGTCAACCTGGTACTGATTCTGCATTTCCATGTATGCATAAAATTTTTATGTATTTGTGTAATATAATATATTGAATAGAAATAAGAAAAAAATTGAATTCGTAAGCGAAACTTGTATAACAAAATTGTTCGTTTGACAAATCCCTGGATGATGGAAGGGGTCTAAATTAAAGGTCTCGGTCCCAGGTATGAGGGGAAAATATCGGCGAGGTTGATAATTTTAAATTAAGATCCGTTTTGGTGTTATGATAAAATTTACTTTTTTTTTTAAAGCGCTACGTGCAAAAACTCTGTTTTGACAACTTATTGTTTTTAACTAAAATGGTAGGACACTCTCAAGAAAGTGGCATACATAACTTGAATCCCTCTTACTCGTGCAGCAACACCACAATAAATACATCATTTTCGTCCGCTTCAGATAAGCCAATGTATATTGAAATTAAGAGACATTCCGTTTTAAAATGCGATTTAGGCTACACACGACGAATCGAATCCTAAACTTTGTAGGAAACGTTACAACATGCTGAAACGTTCACGTTGTAGAAAACGTTCATTATAAGTTACTGAGACATGTTTAACTTAGCCTTACAACATGTACTCCATCAAAATATGTTTTAGATACCAAGTTTCAATACTGACCTCACAGAACTATTACGTAATGAGGTATTTATTGATGGAGTTGAAATTATATTGAATCATAATTTAAGTAGAATCTTAAAATAAGAACATTAAGTAAATTAACTGCATTAATTTAACTGTTGAAAGAAAGAATGAAATACAATAAAAGGCATCTATATGTAATATTTCGAACAAGAATTTCTTGATGTGGTTTTCTTTTGAGTGTAAAGAATACATCACATTGATTAGGGCCTACTGGCCGACTCCGCTTTTCCCTTCTTTCATCATAATTATAAAGCCGGATGAACATTTCCACTTTTGTGGAGTATTTTAAATATTTAAAGGAAAGGCGCATATTCCTAGGGCTTCTGAGATTGGTTCATGTATGTGTTTCTTTCTGTAGCAATTCTACCTCCTTTCTAAACCTCCTTTCTAGTTACAAAAATGTTCTTAAATATTGTTAACACTTGTGATACAGTTACATCAAAATGAGTAACCTTAAAAAAATACATAAAATTTAATAAAGGAGTGATTGAACAAAAAGATTGAACGTTATCAATTCTTTTAATTGAGTTATTTAACATTTATTAATCGAATATAATTCAAATGTGTTACTGACGACCTAAAGTCTTTATAAACCTTGGTTATGTGAACCATTCAGACCTACATTAAATCTGCTAAACTTAACTTCATACATTTTTCTATCAAACCTCTAATGGCTGTTTATTTAATCCGTTTTACAGTTTACCATAATTTAGTTGGTTTAAACTTTAGTAAGTATTTTTCGACAGATTGTTCTTATTTTAAACATGTTGAAAAGTGAAGTGTAGTGAAAAGAGGATCATTCCACCCGGCAATTTCCCCATTCTCGACCAGGCAGGTGAAATGACGTCATCACAATGATATCACGGATTATTGCGTAAATTGAATTTTTGATTGAGTTTTGGGGATTATGGAGTCATTATTAACTCCATCTTCAGGTTTATTCTTTGCAACTGCCAGAAGTCTTCTTTTTTTTTTAAGAGAAACAAAATTGAATCACCTTGCAACAATTGGTTTGTATAGCTAAATTACTAAGTAGTGTTGTTTAAACATATCATAACTTATACTATAATACGAGCAGTGTTTGAGGCGATGTATTTTCCATGATCTCAAAATCTAGCGGGTAGAATTTGCTTGAACTTTGCATTTAAGAGTGTTATGGACCAAAAATAAGTTTAGAAACAGTCTTAATCTCAGGTAAAAACAATTTTTATTTCTAAACTCAATTACCATTGCTTTTAAACATTGGTCTTATGGGTTGCTATTAAGGCAACGAAATAAAAACGAAAGGTAAAGCTATTTTCACTCATTGGTTTTGAAACAGCTGTCATCTGGGAAAGGTATTTAGGTTGTCGTTAACTTCAACTTCAAAGCCCGATTACCATGATACTATAACAAAAGTAAATTAAAACACACGGGCAAGGGTCGGTTAACCCAGTGCTGTACAATTAAATGTAATCTAGAATTATAGCCCATGTGGCAATATGATCTTTTAATTTTCATTTTTTTAGTTGAGTATTAAGGCATTTATGCGAGCCGCCTCTTAAATGTCATTCTATATATACATTTTTATGCATTTTAAAATTGTAAAATATATTCTATTGTTAATAAATTAAATTGAAAATAAATGGGATCTCAGCCTGGCTGATTACAATTTACTGTCTTGAATTACAAATATGACTTATACTTTAAAATGCACAAGTTTTGTGTTTATTAAAGTAGGCTACATATATGCAAAAAAAAAATATAATCACTCCCTATTATTAAATGAAACAAAGTAATTAAATAAGAACTTTTAAAACGCGCAAAACAGGAGTAAATCAGTAACTCTTTCCGGAGAGGTAAGAGTTGTCTCCCTAGGACTTCCAATGTTTTTCAATCACCCCATTAATTAAGGGATCAAAGAGCCTAAGGTTACAAAGAAGGTGCGTGGCTGGAGTGAAATCAAAACCAACTTTTAAGGAAAAGGTGAATGTCGAATGTGGAAATATGTTATCTATGAGATTTTTTTGAGAATACTTTAAATCAACTTGTTATTCCTGTAAAAAATTAAATGCAAAGAAAATAGAAACAAATATTTTAGGAATTTTTGTGAATTGGACAACAATTCTTAAAATCTTCAAATTAGTTTATCTTTAATTTATGATTCCCAATTACAGTTTTATTTAGTAGCCTATGTATAACCTTACTTTTTAACGTATTTAGTTATTGGAAAGGATAATAAAAATTAATAACAATTATGTTTATTACTCATATAAGAAAAATATTAGGGTTATCTTAAAGATTTATTACGTGTAAAATGTATGAAAAAAATATGAATTATACGTTTTATTACTCATTGAATTTCCTGAAAGTCCTTACAGCGTTTTAGTCTTAAACATATTTTTACGATTTATTTAGCAATGTGAAGTGCCTACAGTAAACGGTTAAATTTAATGTCTCAAATTTTAAACACATCGCAGACCTTAGTGGATTAAGTATTTTCTATGATAATTGTTGTCGTGATTTAATACATCGAGAGAAAAATCCCATGGTATGTTATCGTCGACATATCATCTTGATATTGATTTAATCATGGGGTGAGCTCCAAAATCACATAACTGTATAGTATTAACGAATCGAGTAAATGGTTTCATAATTGCAGGTTTGAAAGGAAATGAATGTATAGAATTCACTGTTTTGCATCCTTTAGGGACTAAAAGTTGAGTTGGGATGCACCGGCAATAAACTTGCTCTCCCTGAATTGTTTATAAGGTTTCTCACTTGTCAGAAAATCGACAACAGAAATATAACGAAAAATACAAATGTTTTCGAACTCATCTTGATGTTTGAAATGCAATAAATTGGTAAACTACTATAGATTTTTCCTTTTATTAACTATTTATTATTTACCCTATTATTCTCCCTGTTATTAACAGCTATTGGATGCATAATTTTTCGTAATTAATTATATTACTTTGGATATAAATGAAATTTATTAAAACTACTGGGGTTATACTAATATTTTAATATGACCAGATCAGTTTATTTAAATCTTTATGTCAAGGACATTTCTCCACTTCCAATTACAATGTATACTGCGGTTAATTTTATTATTATTATTTTAAGTAAATTAAAGTTTAAAAAAGAGAAAAATGTTCAATAAAGATGTAGAATTTCAGTTACAATCACGAACACACCTGTTTATACTTGTTTTATGTCTGTTTTAAAACAAATATTGATTGCCTTGTAGCATGGCGTATGTAGGCCTACATTTAGAACTGACACAGTGCCTCATAACGACCTCTACGAGAGTGTTGGTTGTGTAAGTGTTTGCAGCTGAATGTTTTCACAGTTGACTAAATCGTTATTTCACAAATACTTTGCTATGATAGTGCTCAAAACAGTTTTGGCATTTGTAATGAGTGGCTTCTTAAGCATCATTTTCTGTGGTGTTGAAATTTCAGGGGTGGGCACCAAGCTAGGCCGACTCGAAGTGAGTAACACTAGTGTAGCGATTAAACTTTCGTATGTTTATCTCTAACCTTAAGACAGTACATCGATTAAGGAAACTCACATTGTTCGAAATTTGATTATTGCATTCGCATATTCTATTTCCAACATGATCATTCGTATTACGGTTATTTTAATTAATTTAAATTTGCCATAGATAAAGAATTGCAATCAACAATTAAACTTTTAAGCCACTTGTAAGATATTTGCTTTCATCCCACTTCTTAGCTTGAAGATCTTCATAGTACAATAGTTTCATAAACTAATAACTTCCGTTAGTTACCTCTTTACTGTATCATTCATATTTATAGAGGGTATTATATGTAATGTACATTTGAGGTCATTAAAATTATACATTTTTGTTGGCTTTAAAATAAAGTCTGAGCGTTTAAAACTAATACAAATAATAATTGTCATAAGTTACCATAAATTATTAAATACATTTTTTTATAACCTATGACAGTTAGAAAAATATACACATGCCGAAAGTGCGTTGACCCAATGCCTAAATACCCGGCTGTTTACAAAGTCTTGCCCAGCTAAACAAACCGAATAGTATGAAAACAATTATGGTATGATAACTTTTCATTTTAGCCTACACTTTAACAAGAGTGACTTCTTAAGTTTTCTACCACTAAAATCAAATTCAGTATACATATTTGTGTGAACCTGGGTTTTACTTTTAACCTGGGGTGTATTTTACACCTTCAGCGGAACTTTCCAAAATTACAATAAAGCTCTAAATATTTTTAAATTAAAAAAAAATTAAATTTTTAACATGTACAATTAAAATAACGTAGAATTTCATCCAATATTTCAATATCTACGACTTTTCCTTATTGGAAATTTTATGATTGTTCCAAAAATGACACGGAATCAAAAATTAAGCTAATACATGGTATTTTCAGTTTTTTTTTTTTTTATAATAAGAACCGTTATTTAAAAAAATCTTAGTTTATCTTTAATTTCAATACTGTTTACCATTTACAATCGGTGTCTTCTCCGCCGTTCTTGTAGACAGGAGAATTGTCAATTCTTGAGGAGTTGAGTTTGTGAAAGTGTAGAGTTGAGCATTGCCAAACTATTTATTTTTTAGGCTAGAGTTATGTTCATCAATAAACTCAGATTTATAGTAGGGCTGTTCAATCAGATATTGTTTAAGTTGTTTTTTAAAAGCTTTGATTTAATTTATTTCTCTAAGTTTTTTTTGAAAAAGATTGAACATTTTGATCTTCATGTTGTTAGGGGTTTTACTGGTTTACTATGGTAGCCTAAGTCAAGGTTTGTTTTATTTCTGATATTGTATTTGTGACATTGAGTTCTGAGTTGAGAGGGATTAGCTTTGATTGAAGTTATTATATATAAAAGGTAAAGGGAAACAGTTAGGATTTGGTTTTGGATGAAAATAGATTTGCAGTGGGCTTGTGGTTCAGCTTGTTCAATTATTCTGATTGCTTTATTCTGTAAGATCACTATTTTCTGGATGTGGATTTCATTTGTAGCGCCCCATTCTATGATTCCATAGCTGATATTTTTTATTTCTCTAAGTTTTTTTTTGGCAAAAGATTGAACATTTTTATCTTCATGTTGTTTGTGGTTTTACTGGTTTCCTATGGTAGCCTAAGTCAAGGTTTGTTTTATTTCTGATATTGTATTTGTGACATTAAGTTCTTAGTTGAGGGGGATTAGCTTTGATTGAAATTATTATTTATAAAAGGCAAAGGGAAATTACAGTTAGGATTTGGCAATAAATAAATAAAGTGTCCTACTAAATTTAAAAAAATCTGATATGTGATGAAAATATGGCATGATATGCTATTTTAGCAATTTCTGTGTTGGTCAGACTTCTAATTCTTCTTTAAGCATATAGAACCTGTGAAAGCCTCTTACTTAGTTGAAGGAGGTGGTTATGCCATGTTAGGGGATCGTCTAAAATTATTCCAAGAAACTTTGTATTGGCTTGTATGTTGTCATCTGCAGTTCACATTTCATTGTTGTGGTTGGTAGGTTTGAAGTTGATTACTATTGACATTTGCTTGTTGATTTTATTGCAAGTGTGGTAGAGTTTTGCAGTGTTTCATTTGTTTTGGATTTTTGAAATTCTGGATTTTTGCTATCTGTTGGTGTGATGACCGTTGTATCGTCTGCAAACATTATGCAGGGGCTGTCTTCTGTGAAGTTGGTAGGAAAACAGTTTATTTAAGTTAAGAAAAGCAGCGGCCCCAGTATGGAACCCTGAGGAATTCCTTGGTAGTTTATCTGTATCTTAGACCTGTATTTAATTTCATAATTGCTCATAGTGCGTTCAATTTCAACTTGCTGTTTCCGGTTTGTTAAGTAGTTTTTTATAAAATCCAGTGTTTTATGAGTTACATGTTGAGCTGTTGAAGATTATTTAGAAGTATTTTTCTGTCCAGGCTGTCAAATACTTTTTCTACGTCTAAAAATATGCCAGTTGCTTGAGATTTATTTTCCCATATATCAGTTATTTTGTCACATAGGGTTACTAATCCTGTGTTGGTGGATTTTCCATTTCAAAATCTATGTTTTGTTTGAGAAATTATTTGATTCTTTTCCAGATAATTTATCAATTGGATGAGATCCCAATGGGCGCGGTCTAACCCGTTGGGTAGATAAGTGTCCCATTGGAAGTTTAGCTTCCCGTAGGGAATGCCATTCCTCAGTCCTCGGTGGGACTGTTACAATCTGGTGGGACAGCCTTGCCGGCCAGCCGGCCATCTTCACTCTGGTGGTTAAGTGTGGGCTTGTGGAGTGTCTGAATTGTGTGTGTGTGTGTGTGTGTGTGGGGGGGGATTCCCCAGTGTCTTATAGAGTGTATCTGATTCCAATGGGTCAGTCGGATTATGGCGGGTCAGGTGGGACAGCTCCATTCCGTGGGTGTCCCATTGGGTGTAAGAGTCCCCGATGGGATAGTCGCATTCTGATGGGTATCTCGCGGGTTAGTTTTGGGATGTATGGGTCTTAATGGGCAAATTATTCCCATGGGTTAGCCATTGAGTGGTGTCCCGGTGGATGTGGTAGTTTTTGGTGAGCATGTATTTTTGTAATATATATTTAAATTATTTCTGTATTTTATTGTATTGAATTGTGGTAGTTCACTTATTATTTGTTATAGCATCGTGCATTTTAATTCTTTTTATATGATAACTAGCTGTCTACCCGTGCTTTGCTACGGACTGTTAATAGTAATAACAATTGATGGAACTGATGTTATGAAAAGTTAGAGTTTAAAAATTCGTAGGGCTAAGACTTATATAAATTATAAAGTTTTTAAATGGCAAGAAACTTAAGGCCTTTGATATTAAAAAACTTAATAAATACATTTTAATTATAAAACAAAATTAATTTTTACCACCATTATATGCAGGAACTTTTACTTTATTACAGAAAAAAATTACTTTATTTACATTTTGTTACAAACATCTTCAAGAGCCTATGCGTATGCATGTTTGTGAACCATTTAAACGATATTATGAGCCGAGAACCTCTTTATACACCACATTCTTTGTTATTTTTTCCGGCTGAAGAATGACCAAGCTGCTGGGAGAGCTAACCCTAGAACACTTTACATATAGTTGGCCATGAGCAAAGCAATCAGTTCTTAAATCCACTCCAGCTACTTTTAAACTTTGTCCCTGAGCCTTGTTTATGGTCATGGCATAGCAGACCCTAACAGGGAATTGTAAGCGTTTAAATTGAAAAGGATAATCTGAAGGGATAAGAGGTATACGGGGTATAAATACTGTTTCGCCATGACCAACACCTGTAAATATAATAGCTTCTATAACATGCTTGTTCAGAAGTTTTATCTGCAGCCGGGTTCCATTACACAACTTTGGTGGGTTGAGGTTTCTAAGAAGCATAATCGGTGACCCAACTTTAAGTTTAAGCAAATGTGACGGTATTCCAGGTGGATTTAAACTGTTCAAAATTCAGTTGGGTAGTGAACGGCATCTTCTAACTCCACAACTGAGTCTAATGATTCGTAAATGATGTGTTCTGATGGTAATTTATCCAGCAAGGCGTTGTTGATATTATTAGCCACGTCATTCGTAGGGGTAAGAATCGCTCTTTCTTTAAGCCATGCAGTTTCATGGGGCAAACCGTTGCTTATATTTGGGTATACTTTTCCAAACAATTCAGCTAGACTATCAACAGTGACACAAAGTTTGTCAGGAATAATTATTTTTCCATCACTTTCCTCTATTATTTGCCCATCACCAATATTGAGAAGCAATTTGGAAAATTCTTCTGCCATTTCGTCTCTATGCAGGTGTACACGCATTTTGACTGTCAAAGATAATGTTTGTACTTTAGGCCATAATTGTGAAGACTTCAGACAGGCCTTAAATTCATCTGCTGGTGTTCCACGTGGTACCACGGGTAGTGTTTGTCTGAAATCACTCGCCAATAACACAGTAACTCCACCCATCAGTTGGTTTTTACCTCTTAAATCCTTAAGTGTCCTGTCCAAAGCCTCGATGCCTCCCTTATGTGCCATCGTGCATTCGTCCCAAACTATAAGTTTTGTTTCTCGAAGCACATGGGCTATGCCACATTGTTTAGGTATGTTACAGAGCGATAAATGAGATTTACCAATGTTAAGTGGGAGTTTAAAAGCAGAATGTGCTGTCTTTACCCCATCGAGTAACGTGGCTGCAATTCCCGATGATGCAACAGCGACAGCTATATTTCTTTCACTTCTGATTTTTCTAAGTAATAGATTGATTAAGAATGTTTTGCCAGTTCCTCCTGGCGCATCAAGAAAAATTATCTGGCCGTTGCATGAAGCAACACATGAAATAATTTGGTCATATGCTAGTTTCTGTTCCTTATTAAGTCTTGGCTCGTTTTCAACCACATATTTAGACAGTAATACTGTATCATAGGAGAGTTCCTTCAGGTATTCCCGATCAATGTCTAAATCATTTTGATCTCGAGAAGGGGATGGAAGGCCAAAGTTTTTCAGGAGTTTTCCGGACATTGTTAAAACTAAATCTTCAAGAAGAATTAGGCATCTGTTCATGATTACTTCAGTAGGAAAACTCTCGCCCTCAAACCGTCTCATAATCTGTCTCCTCACACCCTCCGCGAAAATGTCTTTGTATTTCTCCCAAAGCTTCATTGGGTCTGATACATGGCAAAACACCAGCATTATAGCAAATAGTTCGCGAATTTTGTGAGGAGAGTCGGTGGAGGATGCCTCCTCCAGAGTTCGGTCCCAGTGAGCATCATTTTCAAGCAATCCATGGGCATTGCATGCAGCTTGAAATGTTGCGTAAACGATACCTTTTACTGTTTTCAGGTCAGTAAATGACCGAGGGCCACGTATCGTGTGCAATAGGAGACGTAGATAATAGCATTCAGCATTGCTGGGGTGAACTGTGTACACTCTGCCAAGGGTGTGGTTCATCTTAACACCTGGATGACCTGACACAGGTTTCCCTGCTTCCTGCGATAAAACATATTATCTTTCCATACGTAGAATTTAGGAACTTCACAGTACAATAGAGTAGCAGCAAATTTGTCATTCATGCAGAGTTCAAAGAATGCTAGAAGATATTATTAAGGTTTCTGAGGACAGTTTAATCTTTCAAGGATATTATTTTCGTTGAAGTAAACTCTCTGGCCGTTCTCAAGATGGACTGCAAGATGCATTACAGATGGATATCGCTCGTGTATTGGAAAATATAGGATGCGCCAAACTGCTTCAGAGCTGCTAATATACCTACCTGATTCATATTTAGCCACTTCATCGAATTCTCCTATTGCAAAAGTAGCTTGGTCATAGCCTTTATTGACGTACTTACAGATGTACTTTATCGATTTTACTGAGTTGCAGAACTCGACATTGATGTGAGCTGAGAATATGCGTGAGAGTACTGGATTGTAGGGCACCACCCAAGAATTGTCAACAATAATTCCATTAATCTTAATGGTGTTCCCGCCATCGGAAGGTGATCGCCTACGGTATTGCGGGTACCCATCCTCCCCTGTTTGCGTCTCCTTAATGAGTAAGCGAGGATACTTCTTAGTACAAAACCCTTCCATCATGCAAGGAGAACTTCTATTTAAGGTGCCGCACGGGCCATGTATCATTGAGGACTTAACGATTTCATGAAGGGTAGGATCGATTTTCTTGTCAGGGATTTCAGCACTAATTGTATGATCAATTTTTTCTGGTCTGATCTTTTCTTCCAGCCAAAGTAGGATGTGTACATGAGGGAGGCCTCGTTTTTGCCACTCACCGGTGTACATGTGACATGTTGAGGGCCCAAAGAGGCACCCCTTTGTTAGAAGACGAATCATCTGTTTCACTTTTAAATGGAATATCCTCGCCACCAAGTCATGCCTGTCTTGAGGTTTTTGGCCCTGTTTTAAGCGTTGTTGAATTTCTGGCCATTTCGGATTACAAGTAAATGTAATAAAAAGATCTGGACGTCCGAAGTGGCGCACGTACGTCATAGCATTTTGCGTACGCTCGTGCATATACCGTGGTTCTCCAGTGAAAGACGATGGTAACACAACCAGTTTTCCCATTTCATTAAGCTTCCGTCAGCTTTGTTCAATGCGTCTTTCAAATGTACGTATTCTTCAATCCTTAACTTTTTCTGATTGATATGTCTCCAAAGAAGTCGTTCTGTTTCGATCTTTGCATACATATCAACCAGAAATTGATTAAGTAGATTACGAAACATGAGAATGCATGGGTCTTGGTTATCTCTTTCCATTATTCTGTAGCTGTAAAAATCACTGGCAGAAACAGTTTTCTTCAATGGGTTGTTAGTGGTTGGGTCACGTTGAGGAATGTTGATATAGTAGCCATCTTCTCCTTGACAGAACATCAATGGATATTGGAGTGCATCGTAACTTCTGTGTGTTTCGCTGATTCTATGCAACTTACTATCTCTAGCTGTGGAGTACAATGTCCCTCTTCTCAAACTCCTGACCCACAATAAGGATAGCTACTTCGTCAGTTGTGGAGCATTGTAGCGTCCCTTATGGTCACCTACTGGCCTTTTATTAGCATTGATAACAACTTGAAATTGTTGCTGATCTTCAGGAACTGAATCAATTGCAGCTTTAAAATCGACTATATATTTATTAGTCGTATGTAACAAATCCTGTAGTTCTTGTTCTAATTCAGGATTAAGGTCAGGGAAGTTACCACATCGAATATTTCTTTCATTGTTACCATCGCCAACAAAATATATTTGCAAAAATGCAGGTTGTTGGTCAGGTACTGGCAGCAAACTTCCAATCCTATGACAAACCTGACCCTGTATTCTAAAAGTAGGCATAAAGTTGCCCTCTTTTATCTGCTTAGCACCAAATGATGGCGTTTGGAAACAGCCGTTATACTTTCGAGTATTAGCCAGGAAATGCTCTGACTGAGGGTGCTCATGCGTGAGAAGGCTGCGCAAGGGCTCTTTATATTTCCGTAAGAAGGGAGCAGCACCTTTCCATTACTGCAACACATACCAGGGGGCTCATCTTTCCACTTCTTTGCTTTGCAGTGAGAACAAACCATCTGATGGCCTATGCCAAAGTTTTTGTTCGCAGAATAGTCGGTTTGTGGATTGTAATCAAAACCAGACATACTAAGAATAACCCAAGGAAGTAAAGTTTCTTGAGATCTTTTGTCGTTATATTTTGCAACAGCTTTCTTATTTACATTAGGATGGGTTTTAGAATACTTGCCAACCGCTCTGCGATTTGTTTCTGGATGGTTTTGTGAGTATTTTGCCACTGATTTTATATTTATTTCTGGATTATGTTCCGTGTATTTATCTTTAGCTATTTGTAACTGCTTTCCCAAATATTGTCAGAAAACCGTTTTCTGCGTTTTTTAATTTGAGACCTATTTGTATCACTAAATGTCAAAGACTCAGGTTCAAACTCCAAGATGTTGTCATAAGATAATGTATGATTCAGCGGAGATTTCATCTGAAGGTTTCTCTCCGGAGCTTCAGGATCCGCAATTTCAGACTTTTGTAAGTATTGTGAGATCTTCTGCCATCGTGTTTCGCTACAGATTTACTTTTAACATTTGGTTGACTGTATGAATAATAGTTAACATTTCTTTGACTTGTATCCTTACATATTTTCAACTGCCTTTTCCGAATATTGTCAGAAAACCGTTTTCTGCTTTTTTTTACCTCGGGACCTGTTTGTTTCACCCATTGCCAATGATTCATGGACGAACTCCATGTGACGTCATCGTCAAAAGATAAAGTTTGATTCAGAGATTTTATTTGAAGGTTTATCTCTGGAGCTTCAACAGTAATTGAGTGAGGTAAGTAGCCTATTGTTGGGATCTTCTGTCATAGTGTTTTGCAACAAATTCCCTGTTAACATTTGGTTGGGTGTTCGAACTCCCGCCAATATCTCCTTGAATTTTTTCTTTACAGATTTGTACCTGATTTTCCGAATATTTCCAGAAAACCTTTTTCGGCGTCTTTTGTGATTTGATTGATTTAAATTCATTGGTTCAGGTAACTCCATATCGGCATCATAATGCGTAAATTGAGATGACACAGGAAGTTGCGGTTGAGGGAGTAATGTCGGAGCATTGACAATAATTGGGTCAGGTAATGGAGGTGTACAAACCTCGTACACATCAAAATGACCCTGTGTTATTTCACCAGTAAACTTTAACCTTTTAATGTTCACGTCTTGTCCATATGTATTGCCAGTTAAAAGTCTTTTATTGATAAACACTTCAAATTGGTAATTGTAGATTTCGGTGGCAATTATTAATTCAAATGAAGTTCCATATGTATAAGGGCACGACATTGTAGATACATATTCCTCTCTGCTTTGGTAAGGCTGACACTCCCTTGTCATGGAATAAAGGTGCAGCCTGTCCCAGTTGTCAGAGGCATGTTTTACAATTTCTTCCCTTATATTGCGGCAATCTGCTATTGACCCTTTTATGGCAAAGGATATCGGAAAAAAGACAGGTACCATCACCAGGCATAGTTTTTTACCCTATGAGGGACGAAATCACCATCAATTTCCAAAAGTTCAAGATTTGTCATCACCTTTTATTATTGACCTAACTAATAAACATTTCATATCAGTTAAATTGTTTACAAAAGATAAAAACATTGTCATATAGCTATTTCATCCTTTGAATTTATTATTTCACTAACATCTGATAGCTTTGAATCTTAAACAGAAATTACATCAAATCTTTGAAGTGGTGTGGGGCGGAGCCCTGAAGGAATTTCGCAAAACCGTTTCTTAGTGAGCACCTATAGACAAAGAGGAACTTCCATTCCAAATTTCAACCCTGTAGGTCATATAGTTTTGGAGATTCGTTGTTTCCTAGATTCGTATTTTAATTGCTCCATAAGAATAACATTGTAACGAAATTTTGAAGTCGTGTGGGGTGGAGCCCTACAGGAATTTCGTAAAACCGTTTCTTAGTGAGCACCAATGGGTAGAAAGGAACGTCTATACCAAATTTCAACCCTGCATGCTCTATAGTTTTGGAGATTCGTTGTTGCTTTGATTTGTATTAAAAATCCCCCATAAGAATAACATTGTAACGAAATTTTGTAGTCGTGTGGGGCGGAGCCCTGGCGGAATTTTGCAAAATCGTTTCTTAGTGAGCGTTTTTGAGCAAAGATGAACGTGCATGCAAAGTTTTTAACCCTCTAGGCTTGTAGTTTTGGAGATACTCTTATACGTGAGTGAGTGGTATTTGACAAATATATAGTAGAAGATTCTTATTTGTTAATTTTAATAATAATTATGGCTAGCTTATGTGGCACACAGTGCTAAATTTTATGCAATTTTTAAGTTTTCTTACACATTGCTTAGTTTTATTATTTGAGTTACTGACAAGCGTGGATATTTATTATTGGGTAATATATGTGGATTTAATTTCGTCTGAATTCTCTATAAGACACGGGGAACCCCCCCCCCCCCACACAATCCAGACACTCCACAAGCCCACACTCTACTGCTCTGGCTGAGGAATGCCCCATCGGGATAAGAGAATGTCCCAGAAACATTTGTGTTTTAAGGTTTTTTTTTTTTTTTTTTTTTGGTTTTGAATTCCTTTTTACTCACAACACGCAAACACATTTGTTCCAAAACAGAAGCACACATACCATCAATTACTTTCAACAACCTTTTCGATTATCGTTATGGAGAACTTAAGAACATTCTAATTCCATCCCGCCCTACAAGTAAGACTATACCCTACTATAAGACTATACTATCACTCTTTTTCCTACTACACCCATTTGAACTCTGTTTACTTCGGTAACAATATATTAATCTATATTCAGCATTAGCTTTCATAAAATTTAAATACCACTTAGAAAATAAAATTATTATGAAAATCGTTAACCTTTTCCATCATTATATACTGTGTTGTAGCGGTTAGTTTTTCTATGATTGTAGTTATCACTAATCCCACAATATTTATTATGAATCATGTTATTTTAAGTGAATTCATAGTTTATCGAATGTTTTTTTACAGATTATAAGTAAGCTTTAAATATAACCCAAAACTTTCTGCGAGAATTTTAATTTGTCAGTCGCAGAATCACATTGGCATTGCTTTCATGCAAGGTCAACAATTTGACAGAGTCATCTTTCCCAAGGACATAGACCCATACTGTTTTGAAAAACTTACCTTGGATTGAACAAAAGCCTGCCTCGAAACTTGACTACTCTATACTTTACATTTTATGAGTATGGTTTCATAGCCATATTGTTTATATCCTCCTGTTACTGATTCGTGACAGCCTATTTGCTACAATTTACATTTTCATCGAAGTTTTTTTACTGTTAATGCTTTATGTAGTATTTTGTATTATAATATTTTAACACTTCATATAAAATTAATTTTTACATCACCATCACACTAACTATAATTTCAGATTCTTTTATAAGCTTATCTTCTAACCTACAGTGCCAGTATTGTTTAAATGTTCTAGTAGTCATTCCAATAAGAGAAACGGCTATTTTCTAGGAATAAAATGAATTTACCACTACCGTAAATAAACTTAAAAAATGAGCTGTCGCGTTGAATGGGTTTTAAGATTCAATAACGTAAGATTTATTATACTAAATATAAAACATCTTAAATATGTTAAATATTAAAACAAATTCATCCTGACATTCACATTAATATTAAAAGTTATATAAAGATATATTGCCTAGCTGCAAAAGTTTTGTTTCTGTTATTTTAGAGTTAACAACAAAGTTAACTAGCATGAAACTAAAAAAAATAATCATAGATATATAATTAAATTTAAACATTAATAATATAACACCTAGATAAATTTTGCAGAACAACTACGGAGAAGCATTGCAATGTGATTACAAGTACTCTAAAAAAGGTAAAAGTAAAGGTGTTCTTATGACATTATACTGCACGGCGAACAAAGTCTTTATAATATACGACAAGTACATTGTGGACGGATTCGTAGAGAAGACTGCGATCCAGAGAGACTTTTAAACAAATACTTCATTCCCAGGAGTAGCAATAAAGTCCAATTTACGTTTACCTTATACATCATCGACAAAAACGGAGACAAACAAACCTGTGAGTTTAAAGAATATGAATTAAAGGACAATGAGGTCAGTAACGACATGAAATCGAAGAACTTTAGAGATGTGTCCAATGGTAACTGCGAAATGTAAGTAATAGTTAAATAGAGAACCTACTTTACAAAAACTTTTTTTATGCAGAGTTGGTCACCAATGTGTTATCTTTAAACTGACGGCAGGAGACTGTTTGCCGTAAATTGTGCAAAATAGCCAAAATTCAATTTTCACCTTAGACAAGTGATTTTAAAATCATAAATTTAAACCCTTCTTACTTCCTTAATTTTTTATATTTTCTTAAATTTCATTTTCTATTTTATATCTAATTTATTTTATTATCTTCTTGTTTTCGTCATTTATTTGTAATGTAAGTTTTTTTTATTTCATTTGATTCATTCCCACAATACGTGGTCAGTGTTTTAATTTACTTTGATGGCAGAGGCATTCTTGCAAAACATTTTGATGAGCCAAAACTAACCCATTAACCAATAAACCGTAACTTTTTTAACCGAAGGCTAGCTAATGATATTGTTAGACTTAAAAAAAATATTCTATAAAATATACATTTCCGTCCAACATTTGAAATGTTTTCCTTTCTAATTCCAATACTTGTACAAGTGGCTCTTATTTTTAACCAACGTTTAAAACAAAGTTAAATATGATTTATAGTTTTTCAGGGTTGCTTTTAAAACAATATTTAGTTCAAAATTACTTTTGTGTCCAACCGTTTGACCGTATAGTTAATTTAAGATAAACTTTGTAAGCATTTAAAAGCAGAATATGGTTATGTACTTAAAAGATATTGGTGGTAGCCAAGATTGTGAAATTACCAAATTTTGTAATGAAAATTCAAACCTATTTTAAAACGTAACATTTTATTTTATTTATTTAAACTCATATAAAAAACGTTTTTACAACTTGTTAACCTTGCTCAGAAGAAGACAATTAATTTGGTTGTTACTATTAAAACTATTAGTCTGTTACTACTGCAGGTTTCAAAGACCGAAATCGTGGTCCTCACCAAAAAAAGGATCTCCACCATCTTTCCCGTGCAGTTGGGTGATGTCGTAGTCGAGACCAAGCTTGATGCTAAATATCTGGGAGTCACGCTCGACAGCAAGTTGTCTTTCGGCAAGCAGATACGGCGTGCCGCCGACAAACCCGCCAAGGGAGTAGCAGCCCTTGGTAGGCTTATGCCAAACGTCGGAGGCCCTCGTGCCTGTAAACGCCGACTCCTGCTGTCTGCGGTCCAGTCTGTCCTCCTGTATGGAGCAGAAGTCTGGGCTCATGTGCTGGAAAAGCGTGCCTACAGAAATCGGCTCTCTCGTTTCCAGCGTCGAGGAGCCTTGCGGGTGTGCTCGGCATACCGAAAAGTTTCTGAACCTGCTGTGATGGTAATCGCCAGCATCATTCCCATCCACCATCTCGCGAGGGAACGACAGGCAATTTACCGAGGAAGGCTTGAAGGTGGCAGAGAGGCCGCTGCCATCGAAGAACGCGAACGCAACTTTAACTGTTGGCAGCTGGAGTGGAATGACGAGTCTATAGGGTGCTGGACCGCTCGACTCATCCCAAATATCTGACCGTGGGTTGAACAACAGCACGGCGATGTGGATTACTTCGTCAGCCAGTTTTTATCGGGCCACGGGTACTTCCGGGCCTATCTGTACAGAATGGGAAAGGTCGCCAGCTCTGACTGTTTGTATTGTCCCGACACTGCAGACACGGTCGAGCACACTTTGTTTGAGTGTGACAGGTGGCAAACCCGCTGAGCCTCCCTCTCTGCCGAAATCGGCCTAAACATGTCTCTCCAGACAACATCGTTGGAGCAAAGCTCCAGGGAGAGGACACCTGGAACTGCGTACAGCGCTTCGTTGTAGCCTTACTTCGAGCTGAAAAAGGTTGACCTTGATAGTCCTTGACCGTTGCATAACCCGACGAGGAAAGCCCTAGTGGCGTAACATTAAAGGCCTAGCCCGAAGTAATGTGCTAAACACTTCCAGGCTAGGGTCCTAGGAGACGAGGGGGTTTTTTAGCAGGTAGTCCGTGGGACAAGGAGCCCGCGGGAGTCCGGCACTCCTGAAGGAACAATGAACCTTTCAGAGTGCGTAAACGCATTTTAACCTCCTTCAAAAAAAAAAAAATAATAATAATTATAATAAATAAATAAATAAATAATAAAAAAACTACTGCAGGTTTTATACCGGGTGAGTTTCCTAAAGTTATCCAATAACAAACTTTTTTATACTACAGGGTTAGGCAAAAGTCTCAACAACCCCAGTTAACTTTTAAACGCGTGGCAGTAGGCAAGCCAAACTTGGCACATGTTTACAACTTAAAAAACGGCACTTTTCCACCAACAACCCAACTTTGCCCCTGCCCCAAAATGGGGTATTTAGGGGGTAGTCCCAAATTTTAAATTTAAACCCCTATTGATTGACCCCTCATTTTAAACGGTTTATCAATAGAAAATAGAAATTGAATGGCACAAACCGTAGGTTGATATCTCATCACTGACCAAAATAACAGGCATTTTTAAATATGAGATGGGTTGATTGATATTCAATAAAGTTAAATCGGAAAATAGCTATTTTAGAAATACGAATTTTTTAAATTATACTAGAATTGAACATACTAAACCATTTCTGTTACCAGGTTCAATTCAAAAATAATTCCAGAAATTTTTTATTCTAAAAAAGCTATTTTTCGATTTAGTTTTAAGGAATGTCAATTAACCCACCTCGAATTTTAAAATGGTTGCCATTTTAGTTAGAGAAAAGATATCGGCACCTGGTTTGTGCCATTCAATTTCTCTTGATAAACCGTTTAAAATGAGGAGTCACTTAATATGGGTTTACGTTCGAAAATTTGGGGCTGTCCTCAAAATACCAAATTTTGGGGGCCAGGGCAAAGTTTTTTCTTCAAAAAATTGCATTTTTTGTGATAATAACATGTGCCGATTTTGGTTTTCCAACTGCAACGGGGGTTAAAAGACTAATTGGGGGTGTCCAGACTTAAACTTGGTTACCCATCTCAAATTTTTAAATAGCTGCCATTTTGGTAAGGGGTGAGATATCGACCTCGTTTGCGCCATTTAATTTCTCTTGATAAACCATTTAAAGTGAGGGGTCACTCAATAGGAGTTCACATTTGAAAATTCTGAACTGCCCCTAAAATACCCCATTTTGGGGGCAGGGACAAAGTGGTGTAGTTGATGAAAAAGTGCCGTTTTTTATGTTGTAAACATGTGCCGACTTTTGGTTTCCATACTGCAACTTGTTAAAAAGTTAACTGAGTGTGTCCAGACTTTTGCCTAACTCTGTATATCGGACTGTTTATTTCTTATACTTCTTAACCACCCTTTATTTTTTATGTTGCTATCATATATATATTTAACTTTTCAAAATTTCCCGCCATTTTTGCAATATGGTGGCCAACTTTAAATTTCTTATGGAACACCTTAAATTTCATGGTATTTTGAAATTTCTATGTAATGTTAAGACTTTTTTTTTCTTTGGCATTTTTCTCAAAACCCCCCCCTAAAGGTTAGGGAGCTAGGGGCAATTAAATTTCATTTTAGTTCCATAATAATAACATGGGGCAAACTTTATCTGCCCATATCTCCAAACCCATTGATTAACATAAAACGTACTCAAGAATAAAAATCTCTTAAATTGATGTTTTAAGAACTTTTTTTCATAACTGCATCAATTTTCTTTTTGAAATTATCTTTTTGCCCGCAATATTAGAAATAGGCCTAAGTTAATTTATGCGTAAATGATATTTTTTATTGTAAAATGTTCTCAATATATAATTCTAAGACATTTTTATTCTAGAGTATTTTTTTATTTTACTGTATGGTTTTGGAGATATGAACAGTTAAATTTTGTCCCTTGTTATTCTTATTGAACTAAAAATAAACTTTAATTGCCTCCAGCTCCCTAACCGTTCGGTTTTGATAAAAATATCAAAGCTTAAAAAAAGTCTTAAAATTACAAGAAACTTTCAAAAGCACCATAAATTATATTGTGTTCCATATGAAACTTTAAAGTTGGTTGCCATATTGGAAAAATGGCGGGAAACTTTAAAAAGTTAAATACATATCTGAATGCAACATAAAAAAGTAAAGGAGTCCCCCATAAGAAGTATTCTGTCAGATATAGTATGAAAAAGTTAGCTATTGAATCACTTTAGGAAACTCACCCAGTATAATTTTAATAATGATAGATGACGACCTCGACAAAGTCTAATTCTCTTTCTCATTAGGGTGAAACGGAACTACTTTTAGTTTATCCTCACAATTTTAGAGTAAAGAAAAGCTGTTTTGGCAATAGTACAGTATAAGGAAAAGTCATATTCATAGATATAATATGATAAGACAGTCAGTTTTATAGGTTAAGTGAGAAGAAATCTTGTATGATATTAAATTACATTGAAAACAAAATTTATGGTACATTTTACTTAAGTTATTGTCTCAGTTAAATAATATAAATGTAAATTTTACAGTTTAAATAATTCTGAAGACCAGGAGAAGACTTCCGAACATGTAGAATTAGACTACTTTACCAACTGTATACCCATGTCTCCTGAGTTGTCAGAAAACGGTAAGACTTTGATTTTGAATGAGGAAAAATATATAATAAATATTTTATCAGTAACTTTTTTACACTATAGGTAAACGAAAAATGTTATGAAAAAAACCATTAATAGTATTTTACATGAGCAAAGATTTTCAAATACTAAACCAAAGAACAATAAGATACTTTGTAGAAGTCTTAACCACATGTCATTTAATCACGACTCATTCCTAGAAAAAGTCTAATTGAGGTATTTGAATATAAGTCTCTTAAATAACCCAAATATGTACGTTGAAAATCTAAGTCAGAGCAGAATTGAGTGCTAAGTTAAATCAGCAATATAAATGTTTTTTCCTCCACCTACTATCTAAAGCTGTATTTTACTCCTTGGAATAGAGTAGTAAAGTACTAATTTCTATTCCATGTGACTTGAATACTTAATTGTTCTACCTAGGAAAACTCGATTTTTTTCGTACCACGGGGCTAAAGTTAGTTACATAAGAATAACATTAAAAGAGAGCATTAAAAAGAACATGAGCCACAGTCAGCTGTTGCTTGTATTTGTTTCGTTACTCATTGTTCACTAATAGCAGCTGTAGCTGCTGCTCACCTGCTGACCATTCTGTCAGCAGTGAGTGAGCAGCATCTCTAGTACTAGAGATGGCCGTGGCAGTGTACGTGTTTGTTTACATTTCGCTTCGGTAGGCTATTAACCTAAGAAGTCCAAAACATAAGTGTAAAACTTTTGACTAGGCTAAAATTATATGTTGTGTTTTTTCGTGTTCTTTAAAAATGATATAGCCAACCTTGTGTGTGTGTGTTTTTTTTATGTTGATGTGCCTGATCCAGGCTTGACGGAGCAAGGGATCAAATGAAGGTAAAGTTAAATTATGTACAGTAGGCCTATTAGGCCTAAATGTTATTCGAGTAGGTGGAGGAAAAATGTTGTGTGCATCAAGGGACTAAAGTACTTTTCTCCCTCAGGGAAATTTAGTACCGAGAAGCTCAAATAACTATATTGAATCAACCTTCACAACTTAGTGATTTAATGGTGATACAATGAGTTTTTAATAACTTTAGTACCTTAAATACAATAAAATTAACATTTCATTATAAGTATATAACATTAATTATAATAAAATATATTTACTGTAATTGATGTAGGTAAATATATATACCTACATATACATATATGTATATATATATATATATATATATATATATATATATATACGATAATAATTAAAAACTTCATTTCAGAAACATAAACTGCTATATTTCGTCAAATTTAATGGCTTTATCAAACAGAAAACCCACATTAAAAAATAAATAAATAAATAAAATAATATAAAAACTATAAATACAAGTAAAATTGTATAAATATTTACGTTTTTGGGAATGTTAGTCAACAAAATCACATGTATAGAAATTATTTGATTTTATCTTAAATTCAGCCCATCAGGAAATTCGCTTTTTAATACTATCTGATGGGCTTGTTCGGGTATCTTTAAGTTCAATCTGTTTAAAATTTCATTTGCTTCCTCTTTTATTTTCTTCAGTCCCGTCAACTGGAAACAACATTCCAATTTTTCTTCATTATGTGACAAGACATGCCTCACCACCGGTTTATCTAGTTCTTTATGGGCAACACTGAATCTATGTCATTCGTACTCTTAAGATATATGTATATATATATTATATATATAATATAAATGTACCATAATGTAAATGTAAATGTATAACATATAATGTATATGTATATAATGTAAATGTCTAATATATATATGTTTATAAATGTCCATAGAGTATATATATATATATATATATATATATATATATATATATATATAATATATATATATATATATATATATGTATACTTTTTATTGTTTATAAACAGTTATAACATTTATAAACAGTAAAACGTGCATAACAAAACCAACCTTACAACAGTATTTATTTGTTTTAAAAATCCGATAAATTAGAAGAAGGACCAAAAGTCCCACACTGACTTCTTTTGTTTTTTTGAACAGTGTCATATGAAGCATATTAAATTGGTATATTCTTTGCACTGCGGTACCATACTCACTATTTATGAAGGCATATGCATTTTACTATCGTACAACTACTTGCATATACATAGTGTTTTGATCTTTCAATGTTTCAGTGATTGGGTTTATAGGACGACTTCAACGATTGGCCATCCTCAATGAAATTAAAGAAAGCAGATGAAAAATCGCAACTAACAAAGCTTCTTGCCTGCTCCTTTAAACATGAGAAAAAAAAGAAATTTCAACTTTTGTGCGTCAAGGTAATGTCTAAATTGAAATAATAACATTTATTTATTAGCAACGGAAAATTCTAGAGACATGGGGAACTATCGTTGGCAGGCCAAACATATCATTGATCAAACATAGTATGTCCAATAATTTAATATGACAATTACGTTAACAGGCCAATTCCACTACTACTACCCGCTACTACTTCGTTCCGCGAAGTGGGGCGTGCCTGCCAACATGATGAAAAATAAATCACCGAAGCTAAACTAGAACATCAATGGCTACTTTAAGCGAATTTCCCTATAGGGAATAAGCTATTACGGTAATACTCATGGTAAGACCTAAGGCCGGGACCATGTTATATTTTTTTTTTTGAGGTCCCAAGAAGTTGAGAACAACGTTTGGTCTAATTCATATATCTATATATTATTAGGCAAGTATGTTTCTTCCTCATTTTTTTCTCAGCTTGTGTGCATAGTAGGAGAAATCCGTGCGTACTGTTCAAAAGGTCCTTTAGGTGAGCAGAAACCCATTCTAAATCACATCGGACTCCAGAGCTATGCCTCATAGGTTTCCAAAGTTCCAATGCTAATCTTATGGAGAAAGGATAGTTATTGATTGAAGCATAAAAAGCCGTTGTAAAACCAACTGCCAGAAAAACAGGAAAATCATATATGTTTTAGTTGTAAAATTATTTTCAAATTTATTGGTTCTAGGTCAAGTGAAATTTTGTTCGTATGTTGACTTTAGGCGATCTATAGTATATATATAGCGTAATATATTCGTTATACATTACCGTATGTATAATCTGACTAATTTAGATTTTTGTTTTGTTTTTAGAAAAATGATTCCAATGGGAATAAGGAATATTATGAAGTGTTCATAAACGAGGGTAAAAACAAACTTGAGCGAATTCTCGTGAAGTCTTGTGATGAGAATGAAATTTTAAGTAGCATATTTCCCCCAAAACGTCAAATAAAAAATCAAACAGAAAAGCTCAGTCTACCACCGGAATTCAAGTTCAGGTACTCATGGGAGCAGTGCATAGAGCGAACATATAAGATGGTGGATGGAATGTATTCACCGTCTGAACAATTAATCTATTGTCCAAGGTAAGGCAAAATACTAGCACTTTTAAAGTTAGTCGGCCAAATATTAGCCTATTACCTACACAGGACCAATACAGAAGTTAAAATAATAATTATGCTTTTTCAAATTCAAAATTCAAATTCTTTATTCAGCCATTCAATCAATTGACAATAGGCCATGTCATTAAAACTAACTAAAACTAAGGAGAAAAAAATTACAATCGGTACAAATCCTCTTTATTAACAAAAAGCAGTCTATCACGGCAAATCAAGTTCATTGTCTATGCACACCAATCAGCACACCACACCATGCACAGGTAAAAAAAAGAAAAAAAGAAAAAGAAAATTTAAAAGTCACACGCATACCTCTGGGCCAGTTACTGTTCTGTTAGGCAATATTAGAAAAATCTGCTTCCCAGAATTCTAGTGGGCTATAAAAAGGATTAAATCTCTTGGGTGATTGTTGCCTAACTTGCAGAGGTATGGTATTAAAAAACCTTATACCTGAAACAGGAAAACAGTTTAGAGATTTGCTTAATCTATATCTACATCTATATACATTGTGACTTGTTCTTGTTTCATAATCATGCACATTACTGTTTAAAAAGAGATCAGACTCCTGTTTCCTTACTTCAACTAGGCACTGATAAATTTTTTTAAATTTTACAATCACAGATCTTAGAGTGTCGTTCAGACTTGAAGTGTTGTTTTGAAAATACCCAAATCCTTATGGTATTGTGTTATTCTATTATTTTTTTTTTATTTTAGCAATATCGACGACTGGGTCAACATGTTTTATGGAGAAGTTGGGGTATGGCAAAAGTGTTCTGGGCCGAGTAGTACTCTCAGTCAAGATCAAGAAAAACCTACAACGATTTGGATCGATACCCTGGCAGCAAAGAAAACGTAAACTTTTAATATTTTAGAGGGGGGTTACCACCTTAAGGGTAAATGTATTAAAATTTTCGTAAAATATTATTGAGTGATTTGTTTGTGTTTTAGGAGTCCCGCCAGTTAAGAAATATTATTAAATTATGAGTGTAAAATATCCATCGTGTAAAAATTGGATTTGTAGAATGCTGTATACTCATTGAAGTATATTGTAATCTCCAATAAATTATATTATAATGTTAACAATAGAATTGTGTATTATTTTGTTTGAATTCGGTTGTATCTGAGTCACAATTACAACTTGGTAACTAAACCAATCCCAAAAAATATGTAATTTGAAAATTATTTTGACATTTTAGATTTGTAAATGTGTTATGTTGGCTGGCTTAACACTAACTAAATAAGAACGAAACGTAAACAACATATAAGGCTGGATGTGTTCAGGAATTCGGTTTAGACTCGAAATAATTTTTAAATAAAATGTTGACTGTGAAAATCAAGGATAAAAAACCGAAGTACTAACAACTAGAATCCACTTGAAGTTGCAGTAATTTCTGGACTTCGTAGGTGTCTCATTGTTTGAAGATTAAAAATCGGTAGCCAAAAAAACTGTGAAAAACATACAGCTTTCCACTGTATATTTATATACTTTTAGGTTATACCAAAATAAATACCAGAGTACCCTTTTTGTCATTTTTTATGTCTACTAATACGTATTCGGCTTTTAGGCCATGATCACAGTATTAAGTAAACATTTTGTATGTAAACAAATTGAATAAATTGACTATTGATAACATCTGATAATTTTGAAATTATTTAGATCAAATTTGGAACAGTTGGTTTTTTACTATATTTAACTATGTTTCTTTCTTAAACTTTCAATTTTCTGATAAATTGGATTTACTTTCTGTATTTGCATTACATTTAATATATTTGCATAGTTTTCTTGGCTATTTAATATGTAGATCTTCTTTTATATTCATTTTTCACCTTTCTTTTCGAAATCTAAAATTTCTAGACTTTCACTTATTTTTCCATATTCATGGTCTGATTCCAGTACATATTCAGCGAACATCGATCTCTGAGTTGTTAAATTGTTGGACTTAATGGCCTGAATATGCTCTTTATACCGGCATTTGAAATTTCTTCCCGTCTGGCCTATATAGTATTTGGGACATTCTTTGCATGTGATCTTGTATATGCCTGATTTTTCAAATTTGTCCTTTTCTTGATTTTGATAACCACTTGACATGTTCCGAATCATTTCAAATGAATTATTCCTAGTTCTATAGCTTAATTTGAAGTTTGTGTTTTGAAAAGTTTTTCTTAGAGGTTTGTTTAAAATAGAACTATAGGGAACACATAAATATTCATTCTTTTGGTCTTTTTCATCTTTTTTTCTTGCTTTTATTTTTTGTCTTTATAAGTTTGTCGATTAAGTTGGGTTTGTATCCATTTCTTATTGCTATCTGCTTTTTAATATTTTTTCATTTTCATAGTCATTTTTATTCATTGGTATCTTTAATAACCTGTTCACCATAAAATGAAAACTCGCCATTTTGTGTTGCCATGGGTTATTTGAGTTGCTTGGTATGATTAGATCTGTTTGCGTTTCTTTTCGGTAGATTTTGAATATGTGTTTATTATTTTCTTTGTTGATTGTTAAATCAAGAAAATTTATTCCCTCATTTTTAATTTATAATTAATTTTGGTATAGTAGCCATAAAAAGTGAAGTAAAATCTGTTATAGTTGGGGGCAATAGAACAGGCGGGTGAAGGTCAAGCTAATTAACATGTAGTTAAATGAGCAAAAATCAGCTGGCTTAATTTAAAGACTTGACCTTGACACGCCTGTTCTATTGCCCCTGAGTATAAATACTTTTAGGTATATAAGATCTTCTATTACAGCTGCAGGTTATTTATCATTATATTTATATTTTCAGACTTAAAGTGTTGTTTTGAAAATACTTCGAAAATTTACCGTACGGTATTCTCTTATTCTATTATTATTATTTTATTTTAGCAATATCGACGACTGGGTTAACATCTACCAAAAGTCCAACTTATGAGGGTTTATGTTATGGCTTTAGTGAAATGAACTATTTATTAACTAGACCATAATCTATATATTAATAGACAAGCATGTTTCGTTTCCTCCTTTTTTCTCAGCTTGTGTGCATCGTAAGAGACATCCGTGAATCCCGTTAGAAAGGTATAATCCTGTAGATGAGCAGAATCACATTCTAATTCACATCGGACTCCAGGGCTACGCCCCACAGGCTTTCAAAGTTCCAATGTTTATCTTATGGAGAAAGGATAATTGATTGAATCATTAGACAGCTGTTATAAAACAACCTATAGGAAACAGGACAAATAAGATGTTTCAGTTATAAAATGTTTTTAAACTTCTTGGGTTTGGGTCAGATCAAATGAAATTTTGATCGAATTTCGATCAGGAAGCGATCTCTAGTATAAAGAAATAAAAAACGCCTTATATAGTTTACTATTCAATACGAAAAGTCAACCCGTTTCCTTAAGTGTAATTTTGTCAAATAAGGCCCAAGCAGCCTGAAATTGTTGAAACTTGTTTTAAATTAGTACATATTTTTGAAGTTTCAAAAAGTTCAAAATAGTGTAATATAAAATATTATGTAATGTTTTGTTAGTAAAGGCCTGGCTAGGGCCTTATTAACAAACGAAAGGTAAGACGTAAGCAGTCAAGTTCAAATTCTATGCTACTTAAAACTTAAGTAGCATAAGTTCTTAGCATCAACTAAGAAGTTTCGAGAAAGATAAAACCTCTGTTACATCAGACATGATAACTAAGTGGGTTTTCAATATTTGCTTTTGTAGTTAATATTTGCTTACATGCAAGGTTTCCTTCTTACCATCCATGGACTACTTAGGCATTGTTACAAATGTTATGTTAAAGTCAATTTAATTGATAATAGTGATGGAACAATTACGAAGATGTATTATTAAGTTTGCATCCGTTAATAATTTTAACTTTATTCCATCCCCGATTAAATTTATTATTTGGTTTATTTTTAAGTACATGGGGGATGTTTAACTATCCCGAAAGTTTTGGATAGTATTTTGGCATTGCACATTCGTCAATTACTCGTAGTTGTAATCCAATTTCGACAATAATTCCGGGTATATTACTTATAATAGGCCTAATAAATCTTGCTAAAATGGAATAATTATAGTTTTACTGTGGAAGACTTGTACAGTTTTAGGTTTTGTTATCGTAAATTAAAGTTTTCGGGATTATTATTGGATAGCTTTAAAAGTAAGAAGTTATACACAACACTTTCTTCTTCAACAGAAGAATACCTCCAGCTGGCAATATTCCTCTTCTCCGCCAGACCGGTGTAAAGACGTCATCAAAACGACGTCACGGATTATTGTGTAAATTGAATTTTTGATGGAGTTTTCAGTTAAAGAGATCATTGCAAACTCCATCTCAAGGTTTATCTGATGGCTTTAGTGAGATGGAATTCTTACAAGTAAAAATAAGAATTTTGTCCTATTATTTATTTTTTGTGTTCTACCGTGAACGTACGGTTGATATTAAATATTAAGTATAACGAAATTCGTATTTCTTAGTAGAAAAAACAACTTAGGATTATTTTTCCAGTGGGATGTTACACAATAACTCTGTCAATGACAGTAAACGCTTTCGGGAAATACAATATTTGTTGTCAACGAAAAAAGATTTTCTGTAACCTTAAACTTGTGGATTGTGGATGTTTATTTTATTTTTGAATAACGAAAGGAAAACGTTAAGTAAAAAATGTCGAATAGGCATAACTTTTTACGTTCAAAGTATTTATTTTCAAGTAACTATGGGCAAGTAGTATAAGTTTTTTTCTTATACTTTAAAATATTAAAATATAAATATTTTTATACACTAAGGGTTACTAATTTTCACCACGATTAATTATGTATAATTTCTTCTCATGTATATTTGCATTATGTAATTGTCTTATAATCCCTCAAAGTTTTTTTGAATTTCTACGTGTTTATTACAACCCTTTTCCTAACAAAGTTTCCATTTTAAACCAAAACAATAGATTAGATTAACATGATATAGTTTTCCCCTATAACATTATAAACATAATGTGCTTTTAAATTAGTACTAAACGTAATATGAGGTATAGAGAAACTCTGTGTATCTTTCATTTATTTGTGATAAAAGCACTTAATTACATCGTTAGTACATATTTTTAAGTAACACGACAACCTAAATAATAGTACCAATCTAAAAATCTACTGTTTTTGATAAGTCGATCAGATCTAAATCCAACTAGACCTAGCATCATATAAAGAAATAGAAAATGCCTTATATAGTTTATTATTCAATACAAGGAGTCAACCCGTTTACCTAATTGCCATTTTGTCAAAAAGCCCCAAGCAGCATAAAATTGTTGAAACTTGTTTTAAAATAGTTCTAAAACAATTTAAAATAAGTTTGGTTTTAAAATAGTTTAAAGGAATTTTGAAACATGTTTAAACTTATTTTGATAGAGTTGGTAAAGTTTCGTATTAACGGTTAGCAGCTTGGACGGTGATGCAAGTGGTGATGGGTTCGACTCCCGGGATGGCACAAAACTTTGATACGTTAAGACTTTTTTTCCAAAAATAAAAATAGTAGGGCCTACCTAGTACAACATGCACCCAACTAAAATCATCTATGGCGTAGATATCAAATAAATAATTAAACAAATTATAAAATAAGATGTTTATAATTTTAAAATATATTATATATACTTTAACCAAATACATGTTGGGTTGAAATTATTTTATTACCATACTTTTTTTTTACTTCACGAGGATCCTTGAATGTAAATTTACATGGATGTAAAATACTATGCAAATGTAATAAATCTCTCAGTACTAAAACAAACCATACATATGAATGCTTTATTTGGTAAAATTACTAGGCTATTATGAATGCCTGAAATTTAAAAAAAATGTATAATAAATGTAAAAGTCTTTCTAAACCTCAGAGTTACAGAACTGATTGAAAGGAACCGATTACTTGAGCGATTCCCACTAAGCCTAAACACACCGAGTTAAATTTATTACTCTACTTAAGTTAAGTACTCAAGGAAGCCCAAACATTTAATCTTTTACTCCCTTACCTTTAGATGAATTTAGTTATCTTAAATGCAATGAATTTTATTACTGATAACGTGTGAATGTAGTCAATATTAGTAGTCTTATTGCTCTAGACCCTACTACCTAAGTGTTTAAAACAATATCTATTTCTACATGGCTTAAGTAAACAAGTAATTTTATCACCGCATTTTAAATAGTTTTCACTTTTACATTGTCATTCAATGTGTATATTGTTTATTGGAAACGTCTTCATTTGATTGCAAGCTAAGATATTAGTAGTGGCAAAACACGGGAGCTGGGTCAGTTCAAAGACCTCTTAGTAGGTCAAGAGGAAATGACGTCATCGACGATGATGCCAGCAGTTCCCTCAACCAGTGATGTCATAACTATGACTTTTGCGGTTTCTCTCACTTTGCTCCGAGTTTTCGTACAAGTCCCCGTGACTTTGTGTCTAAGAGCCAGTGAATGGCAGACCATACAAATACTTTAGGAAAACTTATAATTTTATCAATTACTCTACTGTACCTACCTCACATGAAATGGGTATTATAAAAGTTCACTGGTGGTAGGTTTGGCATCACCCAAGGGTGAAATGGGTGAAAATTTGACAACTGACACACATATATTAGGAAAGCTGCTTGTTTGATATATCAAAATATACTGTTAAACTTGCCTTATAATGGAAACTGCATATGGATACCGTGGTTGTGACGTTATGGCAGACAATTTGAATATAAGGTAATTTTTTCCGACATAGTTTAGGAAAGCTGCCATTTTAATATTTCAAAATATGATGTTAAACATACTTGAAAATTGAAATGGCAGACGGTAACCGCGGTTGTGACGTCACGGCAGACGCTTTGAAGATAAGAAAAACAACGTTTTCGAACACAATTTAGGAAGGCTGCCGGTTTGATATATGTCAAAATATACTGTTAAACATACATTATAATGGAAACTGCAGACGGTTACCGTGGTTGTGACGTCATGGCAGACGATTTGAATATAAGAAAACAACCTTTTCCGAACATATTTTAGGAAAGCTGCTGGTTTGATATTTAAAAACATACTGTTCAACATATTTTAAAATGGAAACGGCAGACGGTAACCGTGGTTGTGTCGTCACGGCAGACGTTTTAAAGGAAAGAATTTGGGGACTCTGAGTGAAATTTGGCGAGAAAATTCAAAAATACTAAGGAATCTTTTAACATTTCACCATGAATCCACCTAAACCCTCGTGACACAACACTAAGAGGCTATTGAAATGAGCCAGCAATCTTTCAGCGTTGTGTGCAAGAAACTGAAATTTCATCTAAAAACAAGCAACCGAGTGCGATGTACACTCCATGACTGACTGAAACAACGACGCCGCGCATCCGAGGTACTCGATGGTGGAGGGGGTAGTGTTGTGGGGGTGAAGAGGAAAATTTTCCTGTGTGTCCTCCAGATGACATTGTTTAACAGTTCCTCATTATGTTAATTTTATTAATAACCAGACATGGGGCAACTTAACACAGACAACACCTTTATACAACATTGATAGAGTAAGAAGTGATTGTTTATTGCTGTTTAAAGGAAAAATGTTTACTATTTTTATAAATAATGGAAAGCAAGATATTCCGAACCTTTCTCTTAAATATTAGGGAAGTGATTCCTCGAATCCCTCAACCGGTGGAGAATGTACGTGACTTGTTGATTCTTTCTGTGACTCTGTACGTGATCTCTACAGTCGCGCATTTGCCTTGCTGGCCTAATCTTCTTAAAAATACATATTATTTTTAGTTTTATATATTGATTTGTTTATACTTTGAATATAATTTTAACACATATTGGAAAATGACATAATTAAACCAAATCAATACAATTAAATTTATTCGATAATAAAAAAATAAAAAAAATAAAAAAAACAAGCACTACTGTACCGAATTAGTATGAAGAATCTACATTATTAAGACAAAGGAATGCACTCAAATACAGGTTAAAAATTTTAGTTTAGTTTTTAGTTCTTAACTATTTAGTTCTATTCTGAAACTTATTAAATCTTTTTACAAAATATACAAGTTATATTAAATAAATGTTAAAAGAAGTTAAAAAACTTAAAACATATGTGCACTAAATTAAATATGTTATAGTACGGCATACATTTACGGATAAGGTATTAAATTATTACATATCGTAAAACCAACATAATGTATAACAATAATTTAGTATGAAAGTAAATAGCACAAATTTGAAATAACTTTTGTAAAATAAAAAAGAAAAGTACTAATACCGTATGATTATATTATTAACAATAACCCAAGTAGCATAAGAATTCGTTTAGAAGAAGTTCGTAATTATTTTAATACGAGTTCAAAATTAAAAAAAAATTATTTTAATATCAGTTAAACTTGGAATTTATTGAAATTAATATGAGTTTGGAACAGGTTTATCAAAATTTTAAGACTATTATAAACTTATTTTAATACGAAATTGTAATCATTTACAAATGAGTTTGCAATGGTATTTAATATTGTAAAATGGGTTTGAAACAGGGGTTTTCATCAAAATGTATAAATGAATGCATATTTTGTGTCCATATTGAAAAAATGAAAAAAACTGAACAAAATTTTCTTACCCGAGTCCGAGTTTGAACCCTAAACCTTTCACATAATGTCTTGACGCTCTTACCGTTTGAGCTACCTAAACTGAACTTTGAGTGTTCTCATTTACTAGCATATAAAAACTAGTTAAACATTTACAAATCTGTTTCCACTGGTGAACTTGGAGCAAAGTAAGACGGATAAAAAGGTTTGCCTTCAAAAAGATCAAATTAGAAATAACTTACAAATTGATAATTTTCATGCGTTTTAATAATTTTATAAAAATGTTATAGTCCAGTCAATGAATGGTCAAATATAGGGAGTAGACGACATGGCAGGAGGTATGGATTTTTATTTGATAAATGTATTTGGGGTGATTATAGGATGTACATACTAAAAGTCCCCGCATTTTCGCGTGGAGCTTCAGTGGCGAGAGGGTCGGAAAAGTACAATTTTATATATTTTACCCGATATCTCAAAAACTAAAAATCACAGCAAAAATATGTAAATTACAAAAAGAATCCTCATAAAATTTCCTACAAGTTTGTCATTTACTATTTTTTTCTATCTATTTTAGTTTCTGAGATATAATTTCATAAATAGTTAAAATTAATTTATAAAAAAGGTTAATTTTTTAGTTTTTTGTAAATATCTTAAAAACCATATATTATAGAAGAAAAATGTAAATTACAAAAAGAAAGCTAATCAAATTTCCTACATTTTTGCAATTTGTCATTAGTTTCTTACTCTTTTACTTTTTGAGATACATACCTATGAATAAACGGCATCTTTTGCAAGAAATTTATATTGTCATAGTTTTTCCTCAATAACTTGAAAACCATACACCGCAGCAGGAAAGTGTAAATAACTAATTGAAAGGCAATAAAATTTTCTACAAATTGTACTTTACTCCGTGTTTTTATCATTTATATTCATTTATAAATTTGCTTCCAAATATGCCGGGTGTCCCAGACCACAGGTACAACCCTTTTAAGATCTACAAAAAATTACAAAGCACACAAAGCAAACTGTGACATTGTAGGCAAACCGGTTGCGTTCTATTCATTGATGATAATTTCAATGTCCAGGGTGTTCTATAAGTAATCTATCCAGACCGGAAGTCATTAATTTAAAATGCGAACCCCCACTATTTTTTTTTTTTTTTTTTTTTTTTTTTTTTTTTTTGGGTTCTAAACATAATTTTAAGACTACTTTACAATTTAACGTGGGCTCGTAATCCTAACGGTTTGGGAGATAATGGCGGTGGAAGTTTGGTTTTTCCCCATAAGTTTGGTTTTTCCATGGAGTCAATGTTGGTATTCATTAATACTGAAACTTTTACCTTTACCATAACTGTCCACCAAAAAACTATCTTAGAACCTTAATTTAAATAATATTTCATCGTAAAATAACGATTATCACGTAATTAATTTTTGTTTTCCACAAATCTCAAATAATATCATGGCAGATATTACTTGAAATTTGTGGAAAAATAAAATAACTTATAACAAAACTAATAATTAATAATGCTAAGTTTTTATGAAAAGAAGCTAAGACATTTTTATGCTAGGTCTTTTTACTTTAACGAGAAATTTACAGAGATAATGGATGTTAAATTTTGCCCCATGTTATTTTTATGGGGAAAAATCAAACTTCCATCACCATTATCATTCCAATACATATTCCAATACAGTTTCCTCTACGATTTCCTCTAGAGGACGTCTCCCGTGTTGTGCCCATTCTGGAAATGTGCCAACAGCGGTTTTTTAAATCTACTAAATGTCCTCAACAATAATCCAAAGTCAAATTTTGTTAGACTTTCAGTGCATGCTCAACCTGTTCAGAGCCTGGACTAATTACATTTTTAACATGTATCCATAATCCTAACGGTCTAGGATATAATGATGGTTGAAATTAAGATTCATCCCATAAGAATAACATGGAAAATTGTTCAAATGTATTATCACTGATCCTTTTTTTAACGAACAAGCATGCTCCAGCACAAAGTGTCTTAGACCCTATTTTTTAAATATTTTTTCATAATTAATTATTAGTTTTGTCATGGATTTATTTATTTTTCCATAAAACTTTCAACATGGTGGAGATTTTTAAAAATGTATGAAAAAGTAACAAAACAACGTGATAATAGACATTTCATGATGAAATATAATTTAAATTAAGTCCTAAGTCATTTTCATGCTTGGACACTGGATAGTTCTGTTTCACTTAAAATGTTCAGCAATAATGTATATGAAATTCTTCCCATGATATTCTTATGGGTAAAAAGTTAGGTTTTACCCGCTATTATCTCCTTAACCATTATGGTTAAGGGTACTAACAAATTGTAAAGTTATCTTAAATTACGTCTAGAATCCAAAAATGCCTTGAAATTAACTAAGTTATTTAGATAAAATTGAATTAATTACCGTAGATTGTATTTAAAATTAACATCTTCTGGTCATAATAGGTTACTTCTGGTACACCCTGTATATTTTTCGATTATCGTTGACTATCTATCGATTAGTGTCAATCGATAGAGCGTAACCGGTTTACCTATAGTGGAACAATTTATTGTGTGAAAAATTCATTTAAATATTGATGGGGGTGTCTGGTATAGCTGATACAATATTTCTATCAGTTTGGTAAACATAAAAATACTTTCCTCAACCTAATTCATAGTATAATTGAGTTCAGAACGTTTGTAATTGATTTATCACGTACAATTTTAGGAATAAGAATGTTTTATGAACAATTATTAATAAGACCAAGAATTATTCATTGGTTACACGTTCTGAGAGTATGTAAGATTAAAATATGTGCGTTCCTTACAAATATCTTATATATTTGGAAGCAAATTTATAAATGAATATATAATGATAAAAACACTGAGTAAAGTACAATTTATAGAAAATTTTATTGCCTTTCAATTAGTTACGTACACTTTTCTGCTGCGGTGTATGGTTTTCAAGTTATTGAGGAAAAACTATGATAATATAAATTTCTTGCAAAAGATGCCGTTTATTCATAGGTATGTATCTCAAAAAGTAAAAGAGTAAGAAACTAATGACAAATTGCAAAAATGTAGAAAATTTGATTAGCTTTCTTTTTGTAACATAAATTTTTCTTCTATAATATATGGTTTTTAAGATATTTACAAAAAACTAAAAAATTAACCTTTTTTATAAATTAATTTTAACTATTTATGAAATTATATCTCAGAAACTAAAATAGATAGAAAAGAATAGTAAATGACAAACTTGTAGGAAATTTTATGAGGATTCTTTTTGTAATTTACATATTTTTGCTGTGATTTTTAGTTTTTGAGATATCGGGTAAAATATATAAAATTGTACCTTTCCGACCCTCTCGCCGCTGAAGCTCCACGCGAAAATGCGGGGACTTTTAGTATGTACATCCTATAATCACCCCAAATACATTTATCAAATAAAAATCCATACCTCCCGCCATGTCGTCCACAAACTCTTTATTGACTGGACTATTATGTTATTTGAACTTTATATTTTCAATATCACAAAAATATGATTTAAACTTGATATAATTAATACTTTACTATAAGAAAAATATTTTTTTTTATAAATTGATATATTGAACTTAATAATTGAGTTTAGTTAATTTAAGTATTATAAAATTCCCCTGAAGAGATTAACAGTTTCCTGCCACTTTGTATCTCAATAAAATCTACAGTAATATATATGCTTAATAGTTTAAAATATTTTTCAATTACGGCACCAAATTGAAAAATATGTTGAAAAATTCGAAAAAATGTTTAATAAGTGTAAAATAATTTATGGCATTCAACTTTGACGTTTTGAACGTTAAATAAATGTTACGTTATTCGACTTTGATATTTTTTAAATATCATTTTTTCATTTTATGGAATTTGACTTATTTAATATTTATTTGACATTATATAAATATTCTGTGCCACTTGGGTTACATTGTAAGTATAAATGTATTGAGTGTTGGAAGACGTTTTATTTTATTTTTATTTTTTTCAAAAAGAGTTGTTAAAAGAAAATTCTATTGATTCCCCAAAAGAATAACATAGGAAACTTTATTTAAATTTTCTCTGTAACCAGTTTAACTCTTGATTCAAAAGAATATTTATTTTTATTTTTAGAATAATAAGAAATTTTATGCATTATTTCTAACTACTTTTGCTTTAAAATTATTTGAAACTTATAATTAAATCATATGAAATAGTTTAGAATTTCTATAGACTTTCTATTTTTGAATAAGTTCGTAATAATTTAAAAAGTATTTTAATATAAGTTGACTTTTTTGCTTTAAAATGATTTTATTAAATGAATTATTATAAACTTATATTAGAATAATTTTTATATAAGTTTGATCGACTTGTATTAAAATAATTTTAAAATTATTACAATCTTATATTATAATAATTTTATATAAAACGTATTAAAAACTTATTTCGAACTTCTTTTAAACTCATTTTTATGCTACTTGGGAAGTTATCCTTAATAAATTTTCAAAATTATTGAGAAACTGTTGATTTAATATTTTAAAGATAATTCTAATTCAAATTAATAGTGTTTGAAGTATGTGATACAATAATCGATAATATTGTAATCTTTTGAAGTAATGAGTGATATTTCTGACATTAATAATAACAAAGATTTATAGTTTTAAAGGTTTGAATTAAGGAGGAAAATAATTGCTACCTAAAATCTGGCCAAAACTGATCATGAACCACTTAACGTATTGGTTTGTAATTTTTAAAGTAAGAAAATAACCAATAGCCTAAAAGATCGACAAAAAAATCACAATAATGTCCTATTATTTTACGGTACTTACGGAATAATCCGCATTTCCTGAAATAAGCCCATTTTCATTTAAGATTTTCATCTCCATAACAAATGTGCACGTGCAGTGAAACTAATAAACATTGCATTGCATAAAAATATGAAATAATGTGAATCGATTTCATTTTTTTTTCTTCAGAATTATTCTTTTCATCTAAGAAAGTTATCAAATGTCGTCTCCTTCACATTGTTTTGCGGCGTCACGTCCTCATATTCCCGAGCGGCTATCAATTCATCTCCTTCTTTTTCGTTTTAATCTTGTCCTTCGTCTTTCAAGCTCGAATTCACACTACTGTCTGTTTATTGTCAATTATTTGTTACATAAGAAATAAGTACCAGTTTAACCGAGCCTTGCGCGTTGGTTTATATTCACTTTTGTTATAATGTCATGGTAATAACGCTATTAAATTTACACTAAGAACCAACTATACCTCTTCACAGTTAACAGATAAGGCCTATTTTAAAACTACTAATTTTAAACTTAATTTTAGATCAAATTCGATTTTTGACGGGTTTGAGGCTATTTATAAACTTATTTTTGGGTCAAAACACTCTTAAATGCAAAGTTTAAGAAAATCTAACCGCTAAATTTCGAGATCGGGGAACACACATCCCTCCAGACAGTGCTCGTATTATATAGTATAGGATAGAACATCATAGCCTACATACGTTAAATAAGGACACCTAAATTTGAGATATGGAAATGGTGTTGTCTTTCTAGGTATTCTAGTAATTATTTAATGATCATTGTCAATTTAAATCATTTTTTTTGATATTTTAAATGCACTATTATAGTATTAGGCATGGTACGACCTCAGCCCGATACTACATTTATGTTTTTAAATTTAAGTTACTCGAAATCCATAAAAGACGATTCATTCAATTTAATGAATGTATCGGTTCATATATAATATGTATCCGTGATACTGATGACTTTGGAGTGCTATATTTGATTTTGATGATATTTGATGTAAATGTATAGGACCAGGTCTAATTTCATGAGTTTGTGAACCAGCATAGTTGGATTATTAGAACTGTAAAAGTTTGTTGAGTAAAGAAATTTTGACCTTGAACTTGAACTTAAACACTGCCAACGAAAAAATAGATAAAATGAAATATTTAATCCGCACCTCCCGCCTCGTCCGAAGACGGGGTGCGAAGTACCGTACGCATGCGGCAGCGTGGCTGTGGAAGAGTGAGGCACAATCAGGCCTCACTCAAACAAGGGAAACAGAAGGGTCAGAGACGTCCTGTACCGTTAGAATGGAATTGATAAAAATCACATTTGAAATTAAAGAATTATTTTAAGGAATGAGAATAACTTGAAAAAGGGTGTGGGAGTCTACCCTTGGTCGCCGGGGTTGCTCTGCGGTTGCGGCGGCGACTCTGCTGGCCCTTAATGGCAGGAGGTGGCTAGTCCCGGCGTCTGTCTGCATAGCGAGGGCGGTATCGTCCTTGCGACACCGGCCATAATCCCGGGGAAGATTGGCAGAGGGTGGCAGAGGGTGCATTGGAAGCCTGAATGCAGTCAACCATCCGTGATGATTGGCGATGTATAGTAATTTCAAACGCTGTTAAATCAGGTTCTGAGTGCATGCATCAGCCGTGGGGTAGTTAGAAGAGACTCTTAGGACGACTGCCACGTCGTGATGGTCTCGGCATGTGAGCAGAGGCAAGTTTGCCAAGAGGCCCGATGTGAGGAATTGAATCTGGTCGTGCGTCACTGCCGGGAAGAGCATGGGCGGTGTTTTGCGGAGACAATCCCAGACAAAATTTGGATCAGCCGGGGGTTTGAGTGGGCGCGGGGGTCCGGGCGCATGGGGGCCGGAGGTTGAAGCTGTGCCAACACAGTGACGGCGCGGCGCGGTTGAGTCAACTCCTCCTGCAGCTGGTTGGGCGATGGAGCCCTGTTGTGTGGGGGTGAAATGGGGGGCCAGCCTCGCTGTCGGTCCAGTGAACGAGATGGGGAGCGTGCCTTCATACTCGACCATATTGTGTTGATGTGGAAAAGATAACGTGATACAATTTAGTGTGAACCTTTAATAAAAAAAGTAACCCTATATTTACTATTTAGTATTACCCTATATTACTAACAATACCTCAATGGCAGCAAGCCTACATACAAATTCCCATAATATTAGTAAAATCAATAAAATATACAAAATTCTGTGGGAAATTTGCTGAATACCCAGAAATTATGTTAATGACATAGGTTTTTATAATATATAATGAAAAATAACAACTCAAATAAGTTTTAAACCTTTAACACTTTAAACCCCTTTGAATTAAATACATAAGGGTAAAATCTTTTATTATTCACACTATTAAAAAACGACGTTCATTGTCACTTAGACGTATTGGGTTAATTAAAATGAAATTAAATTGTATAAAGATATACCCCAATTTTATTTCATTTTGATTTTTAAAAACCTTTTTCTAAACATTAATTTTTCCAAGACATTTAAAACACAGAAAACATTTTCATTTATGTGTCAATTGGTAAAGTGGGGAATCAGCTAAGAAGACAATTTAAGATTCCCATCATAAATTTATTAGATCCAGTTGAATTAAAGTACACCTCATCAATATTGGAATCTTATCCTATTACAATGAAGAATAGCCGTCTACAATAGTATACTGGATAAATTGGTAATACAATATCGGTGATACCTGGAGACCTGGTGTTACAGATGATGTCACAATCCAATACCACTCGGCCAGCTATTGGGGCCGGAGAGGTGGATCAGATGAACAGCCTGCGATGAGATCAAAATCAGTTTTAACAATTGTATTTATCTTATTCTTATAATTTCCAGTTCAAAACTTTATTAACTACTTAATACAGATGGGTAGTCTTTTGCGGATTTTCGGTGGTTGAGTTTGCTGAGAGAATAATGGAAGGAATCCAAATAATGATATAATGTATGAAGATAATACAAATGTTCTTTTAATAACATTAATTATTTAATACAAATGTTTAAATTAAAATTTAACACACATTTTTTTAAAGACTAGGTAGGCTTGGTGTATATATGGTATGTAAGAAGAAAAATTAAATAGAACTAGGTTTTTAACAGTGAAACATAAAAAATAGAAACTTAAATTTAAAAGTTTTATATACTTTATAGTTGACATCCTAAGCCAGCATTAAATACTAGGGATTAGTTGGTCGAAAGTAACTAATTTTGTTTTTGGAAACACGAAAAACCACATAGCAAATAGTATAGTTTATAGCTAGGGTCTAAAGCGACACTTTTCGTACTATTTCATAAAATGACCGAATTAAAACTTAATGCTAGTGTTATGCTAAAACATTTTATCCATTTGATAAAAAATATATATAACAAGAGTTTTTATTTTACTATTTTATTTTACTATTTCACCTTTCACAAAGACAGTCCGTTTTTTGTAATTAAAAACAATGACCTAATTGTTTTCTACTAATGAAGTTTTAATAAATTGTTGATAATAATATATGATGCTCAAAACCAGCGGATTTGTTTTATCTACCTAGAGCAACAAAGAAACAATTGATAACCACAACGGCTGTATGGGAAATCGCCGTGTTCAGAGCGGAATTTAAAAATAAATTGCACTCTAAATCATATTTTATGAAGGGGCGATTACTACGAGTAGACTAGCTGTTGTATTTTACTAATTTTGACTTAAGGAAAATAACTTACTTTAAAGTTTAACAATGTGGTATTACACAGCTCGATGTCTAGCCAGAAAGTCAGTGAAAGACGAGAACATTAGAAACTCATCCAACCCGCTCTCTCACAGCGCTGGGGGTTATTAAATGAATAATTCATTATTTTGTAAATCTTGAGAAGAAATCTCTCTTCGTAAATGCTAGAATCATGACTGTTTTCTCATTAACTTTCAATATAAAAATATCAAATCTCTATTTAACCATAAAGAGATAAAAATCAATCCCACTTCATAAAAACAAGCAAAAACTGAAAAAATATATACCCTTTACAACAAATTAATGCATAAGCATAAATTTCTAACAAACTTTCACGTTTGACTTTTTTTGTTTTTATCTTTGTTTCTGTTGATTACTTTAAAATTGGGTTGATATTACTTTTCAAATTCGGTTGAGAGTTCCTTGTTTTATTTCTGAGTAGGGTAGCATGCGTTCTAAGTAACATATATTTCTTGCATAGTTTGAGGTCCGATGAATTGTAATTGTTTTTAGTAGAGTATTTTAGAATGTTTTATAGAATTAAAACATCATATTTTTGTAATATACTGCAATCTTTTAAATCAAAATTTACTTAAATAAATTGCCTCTTCAGAAAAACATTAAAACAATACAAACACTATAAAAATATTCACAAATCAAATAGTATTAAAAAGAAGATAGTAGAGATACAAATAAATATTGAACAACCAAATTTAACAGCCCCTTGTGAGAAGAGGTCACGTACAGCGTCACAGAATTAGCCAACAAGCCACGTACAGTCTCCAGTGTCTGACAGATTTATTGAATCGCATGGTAAATATTTAATGCTGAGAGCTTCCGACAGGACCGTTACTGGATGGTCTTGAAAGTTAAAACCGACTAAAACAAAATGATTCATGATATACATGGATTGAATAATAAATACTGTTAATTTTTTTTTAATTGCTAAACTATAACAATTGTTAAAATACTAAGACCACGTATTAGTGATGGAATGCATAAAACTGATAAAAGATTATTGGTTCAATGGCTGGATTATGGTTAGTGTCTAGAATTACGTTTTTAGGTCACTAACGAATTTTTGCCAAACTTTGTACGACGGTTCGTTTTGAAAATGTTTCATGGATGTTCGTCTTTGCTAATAGGTGCCCAGTTTTGCAACATAGTTCTTAAAATTATTTACAGTTCTGCACTACAGGACTTCAAAATTAATTTAGGGCTTACGTGGTTGAAATTCGACATGGACGTTCCTGTTCACCAAATTACGATTGAGAGGAACGTTCACCCTCCTTTACGATTAAGTACTTACGACAACTTCTTATTTACGATTGGGTACTTATAATTCTTACGATTACAATTATAACGTTTTAAAGATTGCCTTACTAACCTTTATTTTTAATAATAACTTGCCTTTTAAAATAAATTACAGTTTTTTTCTGTAAAAAGTAAATAAAGTCTGACAGAAATATTATTAAGCTATATTTAAATCTATTACATGCAGTATAACAAAGTTGATGTTGAAGGAGAAGACCAAGGGATATTTATTTTTGAAGGTGATCCTTCTAAATTTCACATCAGAAAACTACTTCTAAATGTAGACTCACATTGGTTAGGACCGTTACGATTAATTACGTCTGCTAAGTTGCTCACTATTCGTCATGATTATCAATAGCATAACCATTATCCTTCCCCATGGCCAGAGTTATTACCCGTTTTGATTATAAAATACCTTTATATAACATTATGATGTAAAGTTGAAACATAACCAAGGCAATAGAATCCAACCACTAAGTTTTCTTTCTACCAAGTATAACAAAAGGAGTAACGTTAAAATGTTTACGGGAATGTAATATATTTAAACAAATTAAGATTCGTCTTTATATTACGAGTATTTATCTAACGAGGTTCCAATCTTACTTATAATGTTTAATTTATTGTTCTTGACACTAGAGAATTTTTTTCTCATCCGTTAACTCTAAACTTTGATACATGTGACACATTTACCTATGTTTACTGCTTGAAGTTCCAAAAACCCGTTGAGAAGTGATCAACTGTAAACAATTTAAGTTAATTTATGCCATTTAACCATCATGCGTAATAACCCACATATTAATTACCCAGTATGATACTAGCGTTTGGCGTTTACTGTTAAGATTTACCGTAAGTTTCAAAACCTCTCTAAAAAACGATAGCTTAAAACCTTGTTAAAATTTTAGTCATTATTTAATAGCAACCAACAATGATTAACAGCTGTTTTCAACAAAGTTCTTGAAAAAACAACGAGTTCGCAGCAGTGAACTAATTAGAGTCAAGTTCCTTTGTAATTAAACCCTTGTTTTTCACAGGCTTTGTTGGGAGTTAACAGTAGTGTTGTTCTAACAAACTTAAGATGCTTTAAGTACTTAGTGGGTCAAGAATCCTGCATTTGTGAGAGAGGAAGGATTTTAAAATTATATTTTTAAAACAATATTTAAAATTTTAATTAAAAAACAAACATAGTAACATTTAAAATGGTATCTAGAATTACCAGTGTAACCCACTCCGGGTTGTCAGTCACTTGTGATGTATGTCTTTTTAAACTATTTGATGACCTCTTTAGAATGAAGATTTCACGTTCCTTAGGCTTGATGATGACATCTCACTGAGTGTCAAAACAGGTCGTAAATACAGCGACGTATGGAATGCGGACGATAAATAAGGTATTGCAACCTCTTGTAAAAAATCCACTTCAATTACCAGTGTAAACTTACCCCACCAATGAAAATCACCTAAATTCAAGTGATCAGTGATTCCCAATATTTCTGTAGCGTAATAGGTGTCTTTAACACTAAATACACTCATGGGGAATGATATTGATGACAGAATTCGATTATTAGAACGACTGAAATAGCCTTTTACAGACTTATGTATGTAGACGTTTAAATACCCCCGTCGCAGGAGACCTGCGCATTCAGCGAATTTCCAATGTAATTTTGGATTATTTACTTCCCCCATAAAACACCATAGGATCAAATATGTAAGTTTGCTGCCATGGGGTATTGTTAGAAAATCTAAGTTAATTAATAATTGGTGAAAGAAAACACAAAATTGTATCAAGCTCTGGCAATTTTTTATTATTTTTCCCATAAACCACATGGGGGTGAGTATGTAGGTTTGCCGCCATATGGTTTTTTTAAGCGTTAATATCTAGATAATGTACATGTTGACTGCTGAACATTAAGCAATAAAAAATGTGTTTTAAAAATTTAACATTATTATTGGGGTTACATTAAAATATATAGTACATTTTACTTGAATGTATTCCTATGTTAGCTAATTAATATCACTGTAATAAAATACGTACTTTACGGCACTGTTCATTCACTAGTAGGCCTACACTCCGTTATTTGTTGTTAGATTCTTACAAACTTTGTATCATTGGATAGATAATTTAATTCTTCAACTTTGTTGCTATGCATAACAGTTTGATAACATTTACCGATTTTGAGATATTTGTGTTAAAAATTTTAAAATGGCTGCCATTTTGAAATTATAGATTGGAAGGAAATGATCATTGGAGATAGAGGTTCATACCAAACATGATCCTAATACAAATATCTGTTACGGAAATACAAATTATTGAGTGTAAAAAACTAAATGGATCCTAGCGGCTTAAGAAAGCATTTTAGGACATTTGTTCCTATTCAATTTTTTTTCGTTTCAATTCAAGGAATCACCACATGGAGTTTTAAAGATAAACCGTAGATCAATACTGTCAAAATAATAAATTCGTGCATTTCATATAAAACCCGATCTGTAGTCTGCAGTATAATTCATCTGAATACTTTATACTACCGAGAATTATTGTTGGAGTAATTTATAAGGTAGCGTAAGTTAAACTGTTCCGGTAATCACAATGAGCATTTGTCTAGCCCGTTTATCTTCGGGATTACCCCGAGCTTACCTAATACCCTACCATCGTCGGTTTGACGTCTGCCTCCAAAGTAAACAGATTAATGCAACGTCAAGCACCTGTCGTGATAGCAATCAAACGCACAAATTGATGCTGCACAACCAATCTGATAGGAATATGCTTTGATAACAACTTTTCTCCGATTGATTAAGAGAAAAATATACAAGACATACATATGAAAAAAAATACCTGAAGTACTACATAGAAGAAAATAGGAATTTTTAATATATCAAGTAGAAAATATAGATGCACGTAAAGGACATAAATATCTTAAGTTCTTACGATTACTTTTGAAATCCCTGTGGATAAACAAACATGTATGAACTGCACTAACTGATTCAATACAGGAAATTTGTTTTCACATATTGAAGTTTTTATTATTTTGCACATGATTATAAAACTTATTTCAATGCGGTAAGTAAGTAAGGTAAGTGAATTTTGAAAAAGCATTTGAAATTTATTCAATGCCTTATAAATTGAAGTAGTGCAGTACTTTTGTATTTCTTTAGTTATTATTTCACTGAAAATCCGTTTTATAAATTCTATTTATCAGATTGTATTTAATATTACAATAATTATGTAGTTTCTGTTGATCAACCAATTGGAGTGACAAATTTAATGGAGAAAGCGTTTCAAAAAGTACGTAAGTCTTAGTGGTATGTTAAAAATGTTTACATAAAGAATATTTTTCATCAGGTAGGCCTACTCTGTTCACAATCTGTTGAACACGATAAATGTAAACACTTTGGAACTTTCTACTAATTTATTTTCAATACTTCTAAAATTTATTTACATTATACATAATTAAAGAGTCCTAACTAAATATTACAATAAGAGTTTAACTCTAGTGGTTTATTACAAATGTTTACATAAAAAACATTTTCCATAAAGAGCTCTGTACACAATCTGTAGAACACGGTTATTTTAAGCGCTTTGGACTTTTCTACTTATTTTTTTTTTTAAATAATTCTAATACTTTATTTACATGATACATAATTAAAAGGTAGTGATGACTTTTTACGAAAATCAAGGTCTGTTGGGTTGAGACCAGAATAAGTTGTAAGTTAAATACTCTAATGAAGGTAATCGGTTTACTCGGCAGCCTCGACCGAGGAGATTAATTGTGATTGTGGATTTTATATTCACAAGATGCATGGATAATTAAGTCCATGAACCATCAAACTACCGAAAAGAGCACTTATGACCATCACAAACAACATACAAAAAAAACTTAAACATAAATTCAATATAGTCTAATTAACAAAGCTATAACGACTTTCATAAATTTTATAAATATATACATTTGACAAAAGTAAACGGCATACTTAATATAATTTTTAAATAACCTTTACATTTTCTTTATCCATTAAATACCCTTTATTTAATAAACCTCAGAACTTTACGAGACCTAACGGTCGTTTACATCTCACAAAATCGTAAAATAAAGTAGACTTTCCTGTATATCATAAAATATTCTATATGCTATGGCATAAAGGCAATATCGAAAAAATATTCAAAAATATAAGTTTTGTTTGAGGTCAACGAACTTTATGTTTCACCTTTTCTCTTAAAAATAGATTTGTCCCTGAAATGTACTAAAAAAAGAAATATTTTGAGCCGAAACAGTTAATAACACTCAGGATAATTTTATTAATAAAAACTCCATAGTAGATGGGGTATTAAAAACTACGACAACGCTGATGAAGTTCTTAGGTTTGTGCCCTAACCACTACACCACCAACTCATCACCATAAGTGTAGTTTAGAAATAGTTGTAAAATATATTTAATCCTTGAACTTTAAAAAATTAAACTCAATGTCATTATCAATAATGTAAGTTTTAAGGAGCTTTACCACACTTAAGTTTAAACCAAAGTTATATTTGAACTGTATTTTAGTTATTAGTCTACTATCACATCAAATAAAGTTAATAAAAATTTGTGATAATAAAAAACGTGCATTACTAAACCTACAAAAACTTCTAAACGTTATCCCTTACCCATAAAAATACAAACGTCTGTAAATAATATCTAAGGATAAAACCATAATAATTGCAATCAGTGTAGAAAGAGACAAGAAGTAAGATATAAGCCATAGTTGTTGGCGTTCTAGACTCGATCTCAAGTTTGATCTGCTAGATGGGAATTCTAAGAAAGAGTTAGGACCGCTTCCCCAAAAAATTACAGGAGCCTAAACAAGTTAAAAAATAGCTATTTTAGTAATGTCTAGTGTTAATCATTTCCCGGGTGCGCATCAACCCTTACAATAGTTATTGTTTCATTTTAAAAGGCAACAGGATCAAACTCAATATATATTTTTCAAGAAAACTAAAATTTTCACCTAAATTGAAATGACGGCAACATTCCGCAGTAATAGTTACATATTTACTTTCACATCCAGACAGGAGTTTTTCTCTTGCGGAATCTACTCATTAGCGCTGCGCCAAAACTGTGCCAGGTGGAATTATAAGTCGACCTTTTGGCTTCTTCTCTTTTTTTTTTTTGTTGTAATAAACCACATATTGTCCAGAGTAAATTTATGTTTCGTGTTCTTCCTCGTAACTACCCGTAGATGCAATTAGTATTTTACTTTCTCCACCAACTTACTTGTAATACTTTGTCGTCTTCATCGATGAACGAACTTGTTGGATATATTGGATCTTTAATCGAAAAAAATACAAAAAATATTAACATTTTAATAAATATGTTAACTATTAAACTATTATTTTTTTAAAATAATAACTATTAACAAGTTTACTCTTCTCAATGCGTACCCATTGCCAAATGTCGATGAACTTGTATCCACTATTGCAACAAACAAGGTTTTTAGTGCCATCGACCTTAAACATGCCTACCACCAAATTCCGATTGGCGATGAAGAAAAGCAATACACTGCTTTTGAGGCTGCAGGACGCCTAATTCAGTTTAAGAGAATCCCATTTGGCGTGACCAACGGAGTAACCTGTTTTCAAAAAAACCATAGACCACATTATAGAGAAAGAAAAGCTCAAAGGTGTATACGCTTATTTGGATGATCTCACCGTCTGTGGGAAAGATCAAACAGATCATGATAACAATTTAAAGAAATTCCTAGAAGCTTTAAAAAAAGATGGCTTGGTAATAAATGAAAGCAAAAGTAAATTCAATCAGACATCCATAACATTGTTAGGACATCTAGTTTCTCACAAATCTATTCGGCCTGATCCAGACAGACTACAATCATTCATGTCACTACCTGTCCCTAACGATCACAAGGCTTTAAGGAGAGTTTTAGGATTTTTCGCCCACTATTCAAAGTGGATACACGGGTTCTCAGACAGAATTAGGAACCTAACTCAAGTGCAGTCGTTTCCTTTGTCACATGAAGCAGTTCAAGACTTTGAAAGTCTGAAACTTGATATATCAAATGCACTCATCACACCGAGAGATGGACAAGAACCACTCGTAGTAGAAACGGACGCTTCTTATGTAGCCCTGGCAGCAACCCTGAGTCAGAATAATCGACCTATAGCCTTTTTCTCCAGAACTCTAAATAAATCTGAGAAACTTTACTCAGCAGTTGAAAAAGAAGCCGCTGCAATCGTTGAAGCCCTACGAAAATGGAAACCATTTCTCATAGGAAGAGAGTTCAAACTATACACTGACCAGCAAGCTCTTTCGTTTGTTTTTGATAGAAAGCATACTAGTCGGATAAAAAATTATAAAGTGATGAGATGGCGCCTTGAACTAGCTCCCTATCGGTATGAAACTGTGTACCGCCCCGGAAAAGAAAATGAAAAGGCAGACACATTGTCTCGAGCTTGTTCGGTACGTTGGGATGGTGCAAAACTGATAGAACTCCACAAATCACTTTGCCATCCTGGAATCACTAGAATTTTCCATTGGATAAGAAGTAAAAACTTGAATTACACCTTAGAAGATGTTAAAAGGATGACATCCGCATGCCAAACGTGCGCTGAAATAAAGCCAAGATTCCACAATTTTCAAGGAAATCTGATAAAAGCTACGACCCCCTTTGAACGTTTGAACATTGATTTTAAGGGTCCCTTGCCATCTAAAACCAGAAATCGGTACCTCTTTACGATGGTGGATGAGTACTCAAGATTTGTCTTCGCATATCCGTGTAAGGTCATAAGTTCTGCAACAGTTATTAATTGTTTTTCAGATCTGTTTTCAATGTTCGGTGCTCCTGCCTTTGTGCATTCGGATCGAGGAGCTTCATTCATGTCACGAGAGCTGACAGATTTCCTCCACAGCTACGGAGTGGCAACTAGCCGAACAACTCCTTACATCCCACAGGGGAATTCACAAATTGAGCGATTCAATGGCACTATATGGCGAACTATTTTGCTCGCACTTAAAACACATAACCTGCCGGTTACTGCATGGGAAGATGTGTTAAGAGAAGCACTTCATTCTGTAAGATCTTTGCTGTGTACCGCGACTAACTGTACCCCTCATGAAAGGTTTTTCAACCACAGTCGCAGAACTACAAACGGAGAGTCTCTACCAACATGGCTGACCACTCCTGGGCCAGTGTTGATGAAGAAAAACGTGCGTACGAGTAAGTATGATGATCTTGTGGAAAGAGTAGACCTCCTTGAAGCAAATCCTCAGTATGTGTTAATCCGGAGAGAAGATGGATCAGAGTCACAGGTATCACTTAGACACCTTGCTCCTGCCGGTTTTGCCCCTGTCGGTTTAAATGATGGACAATCCCCCATGGAGCATAATTCAAGCCCTGATTCTGTAATTCAACATTATGAAGCATCAACAACTGAGACTCAACCTCGAGAAGTGGATTTGGAGGATATACGCCCAAGGAGAAATGCCAGACCTCCAACTTATCTTGGAGACTATGTTTGCTACAGCTACCAGAAAAATTAGTGGGGGAGAATGTGGTGAAATTATCTTTATTTTAATAACCATATGTTTTATTTGGAATGTTTATGTTTATTCTTTTGTAAACATCTAACTATGGCTGGATTTTCTAATTGAATAAAAGCCACATTTTGGTTTTATCTCGTCTTTATTTACAACAATGGTTTATACAATCAATTTGTATACTTAGTTGATAATATTTTTATTCGACAGACACTCTGTATGCTTTACAAAACAATGTGATTGCAGTAATACTTGCAACACAAATAACAATTTAACTTTTAATTTACACTCTTTGGAATATTTCTAAATGTATACAATTTATATTAAAAAATATTACATAATCTATTTTCTAAAATAGAAGGTTTAGTTGTAACATAAAAATATACGTAATACCCAACTCACCGGAACCGCCCTCACTACAAAGACAGCTGTGTGCTGGAGACTCCAGTGTCTAGCTGTGATTGTTCAGAATTATGACGAAGAAATCAAATCATACCACACAGTTTAAATAACTCATTTTCGAGGACCAAAACATGAAAAAGAAAAATAACTCAGCAACCAATATAGAACAATTCACAATATGTTAAAACACGTCTACGTCCAATAACTACGCTATAACTCCTATCATGGATTATGTAATAAATTTAATTTAATCTTATATAAGTATTAATTTTGTGTTTAAAAATACTCATGTACTACAAAGAATTAAAAAATGCCACCTTCCCTCTAAAAATCTATCCTATATTTAGCATAATTTAAACATCTGTAATTCAAAATTAGTTATCTAAATTATTAAATTTTAAGTGTTTGTAGGCAGTAATGTTGTATCAGAGTTTTATTACAACCTAAATCTTAGGGGGTGAAATAAGTGAAAAAATCAAATTCAATTTCTTTAAAATAAATACTAATATTAAATAAAAACCATCCAAATTCCAAAGCTATTTGCAGCTGAACGTTTAAATGATCAGTTACAAATATGGCCGGTAGGGAGCAGTGGTTCATTAAACATTCGCCCTCTTTTGTGTAAAGTAGTAATCATCTTACTTTACAGTACATCTAACTTCATTGTAGGATGCAACTTTATAAATGTACTATCTAACAGTTGACAGTACAAAAATATCATTTGTATTAGAAAACAAGCACAATTCAACCAAAAAGAAGAATAACAAATATAATTTTAAGCTATTTCAGAATTTTAGCCACATATTATGGTTATTTTTGTTAGTTCTCAACATTGTTTCAAATTTTCAATTAATAGATAATATTCCAATATTATTTCCACTATGTTTTTAGTTTTTTGCATTAAGTCTTAGTAATTCTCTGCCAGGACTGCCGGTAGTACTTTGGTCACCGAGCGCCTCATAACACTCACACACTCGTTGTAAACAACTTAAAAATAACAACTATTTAAAAAAGAGTAGGGAGAAAAGAATAATCGTTATATCTAAGCTTTGTTATATCTTAGAACAAAGCATTTTGTTTTCATACACACTTATAGCATCCTTCTCCTCTATATCAATCTCCATCCAGTCACTTTACATCATATCTCCAACATTTCTCTCGGTCATTCCTATCATAGTACTCTTCAAGATGTTTGTCCCAAAGTGTAGGCTGATAGTGGACACATTTTATAAATTTGTCCGTGTCGAACATAGTAACTAACATGCGGTAAAACGGGATAGTATGACTGCTCTAATTCAACTAAACGTGTTTTGCCCGTTTTTCCGTCGTCCGTTTGTCCTGCAACACTGCAGCACCATTCGTCGGTTACTGACGGCGCGTCGCCACCGGAACAATATGCACATTTACAACAATGAGTTTAAATCATTCCTCTAAACCGGTCCCGTTTCACTGGACTTGAAAGCGGATAGTACGGCGCCGGCCTTACTCATTCCAATAAACAGGATGGCAATACAACAGGTGGAAATTCTAATCTTTAGAACACATGGTTTTTAAGGATCTGATCATAACCAATTAACTGGCAACAAATTGCCTTCTTTGAACTAATAGCTAATTGTTAACCAAATTCTGATATAAAACATAATTTGCATGGTTTAAGCTAATAAAATAAATTTGCACAGATAAACTTGTAATTCGTATTTACTTTTCTAGTATTTGGGGAAATATTTAAACTTTACTCTAAACCGAAAGGGAATTTTTTTATGGAAAACTATAGACTGAGGTAACACGTAACTCCAGTAACTCACCATACCTCCGGAAAATATCTCAAAGTTCTCGTCAGTCCATACACAAAGGCTTGTTCATTTGGCCGTGTATCGTCCTCTTTTATTATCACCTACAGTCTTCTTAAATGTAGCGTAACGCCTCTTCCACCCTCTTCATTCCAAGTAGAACCCACCTGCAACAAAAGTTTTTATGGAACGTTTGAAGTTGCTTTATGACATCAATGGGCCTCTTCATTTTTATTTTCTTCTATACCAGTTACATCTGTCATCGCTTCTTTGACTAAGTACTAGTCTTCAGACTTCATTTAAAGTATATTAAAATACCAGGAATTCCTATGGAATTGGTATGGTTATTGGCAAGTTGCTCAGTTCAACAATAGCTCTTTTAGTAGTTTTCAGTTATGAATGTAATGATTTTGACTAGTTTCTTGAATGAGCCCCTAGATTACTGACCATGTCTTTACATGCCACCTTCATACCCTCACCTTCTTTAGATTTTGCGTTGTTACCTCATAAGACAGAGATTTCAATTAGATGCTATCAGAAATCGACATTTTGAAACATTAAAATGTGTTTCTATGGAAACGTTTACATTATTTAAATAAAAATAATGATTGATGTTTCACTCAAATTTCTTATTTTGATGCACGGTGTCTATATGAAAGTACTATATCAGTGATATTATGAAATAATTTTGTAAACATAACACCTTGTTTTATATGGGTTTAACTTCTTCGTATTTTTCTACTTTACTATGAAACCAGTTTTCACACGCACCTCTTTACACTAAAATCGTAAATTTTTCAGCTATGTTAAAATTTCAAGTGTTCAATTGCCACAGAATGTAAAAATAAAATTTTATTGTTAGATCAGTATTTAAAACTTATCATTGGAGGATTATGAATACCTTTAAGTTAAAAACTACATTTAAAGGCATTTCAGAGCATTTGCAACTCTTATGTCACTACCATACGACACACAAATTAACATTTTTCTAATGTTCGGGAACCACCGACAAAAATCGTGTTTTAAGCTTATTTTAGACAAATTTGAACCTGTATATCACCTTTTCCCATAGTCCGATAATCCCAATCGACATAATCGACATGGACCTAGTCCCACACTTTCATGTCAAGTTTGACTAAAATCGGACGTTTCGTTACAGGTATACCAGCTTTACGGAATTTAAGTACATATTTATATATGTATCTTAATAAGTACCGTAAACCGGGGTTACTTAGGCCATATGGGTAACTTAAGCCATTTTGCAGAATATTTTTCCCGCGCCAATATTGGCAACACTGTATAAGTTTGACAGACGTTCAACATATCAAATAGTTCAGCACAATGCGCTGTTTTTAGTGGTGTAGCTAACTACATTCTGATTAACTAGAGGTAAGTGTAAAAAAATTATTGAAACTTAACCGAATTTCCCCCTAAAATTATAACATTCGTAACTTTGGTTACCAACAATGTATTAGCAATTGTATTTTAATAACAACCTCTTAAACATAACCTACAACATTCCTGTCAAATGATGTTTCAATTTCATGTTCCATTTCACAACCGTTTTTTTGTATTTTTTTTTTATTTCCATCTGTTCCCTCTCCGGGGTAACAAAGACCACCAAATAAAAATGGTTTTTGTAACCCCCAATAATAAACACCATACTATATGCAATACCTGCATTTTAAAATCATGTAATTAATTTATTTTTTAATTTTACAGTTAATAAGATGCCTAGAAACTATCAGAGACGTGTGGGGGCCAGAAAATATAAAGAATATTCCGACGAGTTGTACTGTTCACAATGTCTTTATATATGACCAATAAATCTTTTTGAGTGTTTACAGAGTGTTCTTCTATATTTTTTTATGGATTTAGTTACCCCTTTATGATGCAGGTGAAGCCTAACATTCATTTTACACGTTTGGCTTTAGTTACCCCAATCTACGGGGAAACTTAGGCCACCCTGTTTTAATTTTTTCCCTAAAATATAATTTTTTTTTGGAAACATTCATTTTTACCCCTTTATAGGGTAACTGAAGACCCATACTGTCAAATAATTTGATAAGCTCTACTGTTAATACCTTTCGAGTGGTAACTGTTTGAAGTTGAAAAGTGGCCTAAGTAACCCCGGTTTACGGTATATATATATATGCAGATATGAAAATTCTAATAAATGGTGTTTTTGGTATCTGGGGACCTTGTAGTAAAAGGTTTACGCGGTTAAAGGCTTATATCTAACCTTTGGCACCACCGTAATATGGTTTTCCCAATAAAAGAAATTCAATTAAAAGCTCACAACCGAAAGTAGCTTTAAAGAGCAATATCACCCTTATTAAATATAACAACCAATACATATTATATATCAAAATATGCAAAATTAATTTTCTAAAGTTTACCCATTTACAAAATTTCGCTGTCTTTAACGGTTCAAAAGATATTCTGCAAAAACTTATAAAACTACAGCCGCCATTTTGAAAAACTTGGCCACAGCAGGCGAGCGCAGTGTCAGAAAGTGGTAGACTTTTCACCGTCGTTTTTATTAGGTAATTTTACATAAGAATCGGTGAAAATATTTAACTTTACAATTAATTACTTCCGGTTTGAAACATAATTTGACATGACTAATACGTCTATGTCAAATACACCTTCCTACCACACCTACTTCACACCAGGAGCCCAAAATCCACTCTACTTTAAAACATTGTAAAGCTCATTTGGTGCTGAACCTTGAGTTATTGATATATCCATCCCAATCTTTTACTAATCCTGTGCAAAAACAAATTTAAAAATTGATTATATCAATCGTTGATTAAAGATCTGGTATAGCAGTTTCATCTCAAGGAGGCTATTTATGTATTAACACATGATGAAGTAATTGATATTTTTTAAATGTATATACTTATTTCAAATATTTTTAGGGATTTTTTTTGTAATTTGAAGTTTTTTAACAAATGTCGTTGGCTTGGTCTGTAGTTGTTCTCGCCCAAATTGATGAGAATCAGACTTAAAAAGAAGACTATCTATCATTGGTATTTCAAATTTTCCCATTAGGATAACGTCGGGAGTGGGCTGAGTATTTTAAATATCTGTCAATGTGCAGCTATAAATAAGTGTAGTTTTGGTTGCTTACTGATAACCAAAATATTAGATTGTACGGTTGTAATTAATATAGAACAAAGCGGAGCCTTTTTGATCAATTACTTGTGATATTCCAAATTATCTCTCTCGATTTAAAGAAAGAAGTATTATTGAATTTGAGTAAAACTGAAACTACGCACTACGTTGTAAACGAAAATAAATTGTTAAAAAGCCATGTCATAACAATATTAATACTATTTTTTTGTGAAGGTTTCATACAGTACTTTTAACCAGTACAATTAACCAAACGTTTATATTATTGATTTTATCTTATTTCATGTGCATTATTAAAGAGGCATTTAATTTTCACACAAATCAGTTAGCCCCAACAAAACTGATTCCTGTCAAACGATTGGGAATGACAGCTGCAACACAGAGCTGTTTTATTCGAAACCGAATCCAATCCATTATCGTAATTCAGTATCTGTTTACATCGGCTTGGCTCTACTTGTCAATTGTGGTAGTTGATGAACAATCGACATTTATGTGCTTGGATGCATTGAACATCTGCTTTTATACAAGTCACTTGTACTCAAAAATATGTTTAAAACTAATTTTAAGAACTTATACAGGGGTAGTGAAAAGTCATTAAAAAGCTTAAGGCCGCTTTTCTATACTCAGTTAATCAAGAAAATTCCATACTTATCAAGAAAATGTCAATGTTTAATCATATTGCAAAACCTGGTTTGATCTTAAGTTTTAATATAAACTAGATTGTGGAAAGCGGCTTTTCATATTTTTATTAATAATTTATCTAGAACTATAAAACTCCTTAAAAATTCAATTAATTGAGGCCTAACATATTATTTTAACGTTGTCAGTGCGTGTCCAAGGCTAATAGGGGTGATCCCATAATGAGTCAGTAGATCCTAAATGTAAACTTAGATTGATATGTACATAAAGGTATTTTCATCATACCAATGCGATAAACGTTGTTTTCATCATACCATTGCGATCAACGTTGTTTTCGGAACGGTCAGCTGTGATCGAAACTAGTTGATTCCCGGTGGGTTGGATAAACGTGTTGGTAAACAAAGTTTTCGGGACTAGTCCTCGAAACAGTGGTTTTCGGGACTAGGCCGGAAAAAAACTTCCAATGTTTGACACCACTAGCGCTGCTATTCTGCTTACAGGAACTTAAACCTCGTTGCCTTCAATATATAAATGTCAAACAGCTGATTGTTTAGTTGTAAATAGTTGAAATACATATGTGTCCAAGGCTAATAGGGGTGATCCCATAATGAGTCAGTAGATCCTAAATGTAAACTTAGATTGATATGTACATAAAGGTATTTTCATCATACCAATGCGATAAACGTTGTTTTCATCATACCATTGCGATCAACGTTGTTTTCGGAACGGTCAGCTGTGATCGAAACTAGTTGATTCCCGGTGGGTTGGATAAACGTGTTGGTAAACAAAGTTTTCGGGACTAGTCCTCGAAACAGTGGTTTTCGGGACTAGGCCGGAAAAAAACTTCCAATGTTTGACACCACTAGCGCTGCTATTCTGCTTACAGGAACTTAAACCTCGTTGCCTTCAATATATAAATGTCAAACAGCTGATTGTTTAGTTGTAAATAGTTGAAATACAAGATAAACAAATAACAACGTAAGAGGGGGTATATAGATTAAAATTTATTAATTTTTACCCAAACTGTATATTTATTTAAGGTGGTATGATGAAAAGTACTGTTCGTAACTCGTCCGAAAGTGGTATATCGGTGCTCGATCGAATTCAAGTACTCGGCTTCGCCTCGTACTTGAAACTCGATCTTGCACCGATAACGACCGCTTTCCGGACTAGTGACGAAATATACTATTTCGGAACGGTCAGCTGTGATCGAAACTAGTTGATTCCCGGTGGGTTGGATAAACGTGTTGGTAAACAAAGTTTTCGGGACTAGTCCTCGAAACAGTGGTTTTCGGGACTAGGCCGGAAAAAAACTTCCAATGTTTGACACCATATTAGCGCTGCTATTCTGCTTACAGTAACTTAAACCTCGTTGCCTCCAATATATAAATGTCAAACAGCTGATTGTTTAGTTGTAAATAGTTCAAATACAAGATAAACAAATAACAACGTAAGAGGGGGTATATAGATTAAAATTTATTAATTTTTATCCAAACTGTATATTTATTAAGGGTGGTATGATGAAAAGTACTGTTCGTAACTCGTCCGAAAGTGGTATATCGGTGTTCGATCGAATTCAAGTACTCGGCTTCGCCTCGTACTTGAAACTCGATCTTGCACCGATAACGACCACTTTCCGGACTAGTGACGAAATATACTATTTCATCATTCTGCACGAAATCAGCCTGTTTTTTTGTTCTCTCAATAGTACCAAAACCGATTCTTTTTTTTCCTAGGACTGAAAAATCATGTGGAGAATTTTTAGGTCCTAGGACTGAAAAGTCAGGTGTTTGCTAAGTGTATTATTATTTATTTATTAATGTTGAGGAGCAGAATTTTGAAATTCAAACGTTATAAAGAGCATTGTTTGTAAATAACAGAAATTTAAACACGGCTATAACTTACTTTGTAAATATAACCTCGAATATACAACTTTATAGTTAATATTTTAAACGATAAAAGTCTAATTTCGCATTATGATAAAAAACGTTGTTCATCACTCGGAGCAAAAGTGTCTTTTTGATGCTTTTGAAAACTCTGCTGCGCCTCGTTTTAAAAACACCATTGCGCACCAAAAGACCCACTTTTTCTCCTAGTGATGAAAACTACTAATACTAAGTAGAGTGAACGAGCAATGTCACGAACCCGATCTCAAAATGTATAGCCGATCCTTAAATTCCAGTGAATCAAATTTCTTATTGAAGTTATGCTGGAACTTAAAAACTAAATTACATCTGACATATTTTATTGTTTAAGGTAATGTTTGTGCATATTATTTACTAAATAAAAATGTTTCATAAAAATCAATGTACAATTTGACATAGGGCATGAAATGTTTTCGAGACTTCCTTCAGGAATTTTCTTAGAGAAGATTTGCTAGTGGCAAAAAAGCATTTTTTGCCATATGTCATAGTAATACACTCGCCTAGTGCTCAATGGCGAAAATAGGCCTAATATCATCAAAGTTTTAAAAGTGAGATTACGCCAACATATTTTACGTCAATGTAGAGAACAGGAAAAGAATACTTGTATGTTTATCATTAGAGCACATATAATTGACGATACTTAAGGTAATTTAGGATTCTATGTAAATAACTTTCTACAAATTGGGTCTCATGAAATTAAATGTTTATTATTATTTAATGAGCAAGCTTCATGAGGCCAAATAAGAAAGTTATTTCATTACTGTAATATAATATTTATTGTTAGTTTTTCTTTTTCTTTTTCCAATTCAATCAACAAAATTTTGATTGCAGCAACATGTGTTACACTAATTAATGAGTTTCAATTGAAGGCCATCGTAAAATTCCTGTCTGATTACTCGTGGAAATTTGAAAACATGTTATTGACGGTTAAAGAAAATTTCGTATTAATGCTACATTTAATCTAATTTAATTATTTATTTCATCGAGGTACTATATGAAGAAACAGTAAGAGCATTAATATACAAGTATTGGTTTATATATGTAAAATTGAAGTTTACAAAGTAAAAAAAAAAAAAAAAAAAAAAAAAAAAAAAAAAAAAAAACAAAAAAAAAACTAAGTGGATAAAGTTCTTTGAGCAAAAGAATGAAAAATAAAAACTAATGATGCTTAATCAGTTTAATTTAGTTAATCGCCTCTTGAGTTTGCTGTCTAATGGAGCGAGATGGCAAGACTTTGGTTTGTGGCCAAGTGTTTCCAGTGTATTAGCTGAGATAATGGTAGAGTCTGAAACAGGATAAAATATACAATTTTTAAGAACATTTCGTAATCCCATTACTATATACCGGGTGTCTTAAACCCCCCGTATAAACATTTTTTAATTTAAATAAATCATTTTTCACAAACAAATGGTGCCGTTATGAGTGAACTGGTTACGCTCATAGAACTCTATTTTTATATACACACGACTTATAATTCTAAATCTACAATAACTTTCGTTCAAAATAAGATCGATCATCGTTTTTAAACTACAGTATCGGTGGCGGCATTCAAAGGCGATAGACAGGCACTAAATCACTATAACGATAACGGTAACATATTGTTACTCTTATCAGGAATATTCACCTGTCAGTTTTCACATCCATGTAAGAAACCGCATTGTATCTACCTAAAAAAATCCAAACTAATACAATCTCAAATCATGACAGCAATCTGTCAGGGAAGTATTTTTTTAATAGTTTCTGTTATGTGAAGGTTTAAATCGTTTCATATTTAGAACATACAATAATTTTAGGAAAGTATTAAAATATGCATGTTAAAAAAATGCTCAAATTAGCAACAGAAATTTAGTTACTTTTCTTTTATAAGGTTTACATGCTGCTTTATTGCTGTCAGAAATGACAAATAAATAGTGTCGAGTCGTAAAATGCTGCTGGTACAAGAAAGGACTAACGGGTCTAATTTCTGTGAAACATGAAATCTGGTTAATATTTTCAATTTAAGATTGTCATATACTTCAGATGAAACATTTAAACCTATCAACCCTGCCCATCTTATTTAAATTTTCTGAATTCTGTTATATCATTACCGTGTTAGTTTTATGATGTTTTTAAATACCATGGCATTATGAAAGGACTGTAGTGATATTCTTTTGCTTAACTGATGGATTGACGGTCAAACTTTCTTCAACGTTATTTTCCTACGGTATTATCTAAAAGTTATGTGTTCCACTTACGGTGTATAACGAGTTCCTTTCTGTTACTCTATAACACATACTATTAAAAATTTACAAAAAATGCAACCGCTTTATTTTTATAGCTACTAAAATTTAATCATTCTCAACACGATATGACTGAACATTTGTTTCTTACAAATAAATCTATTCAATATTCTACGGATGATATTTTTAATGAATTTCAAATGAAATTTTAATGAATTTTTTTAGTATTAGACATTAGCCAGTTATTTATCAAGTCTTTGCTCTCATTCTGCTTCAAAAGAAACATTTGCATGTTAGATAAATCCGATCATATGTAGAAAACACGTCCTTCCCTCTATATAGCGCATATCCTTTATCAAAATGTTCCAAATGAATTTGAAATCTCCGACAGTACAATTTTATATTGTTCAAGAAAAAATTATTAAATGCTTTGCGATCGGGGGGCTGCGAAGTAAAGGGCTGCCGCCATGATTACTTTCATCTATGCTGGGTGAACTGCATTAATTCTGGTTGGTCAGACTTTTTCAATAAGTAAGTTGTTGCTACAATTAATGACTCTCATAACTTCAGTGTATTTAAGAGTCATCTTCACCCCTGGGCCAGTAGCCCATTGTTGCGCAATCGGCAATGTTAATCATACGGCTTTTATGCTAAAACGTGGTTTTGTATTCCCCTGTTTCGGACGCCGTTTTTCAACCGATTTTCTTGAAAGTTGGTAAGTGTTTAGTTGAATACTTATATTAGGTTTCTCATACCTTGAAATTTTTAAAATTTTATTAAATTTTGAAATATTAAATAAGGAAAATTGAGTTACATTGCGACGTCACAGAGAGTAATATTTGTTAAATTTTCAAAATTCCGAGGTATGAGAAACCTAATATAACTATTCAACTAAACACTTATCAAATTTCAAGAAAATCTGTTGAAAAACGGTGTCCGAAACAGGGGAATACAAGGCATGTTTTAGCATAAAAGCCGTATGATTAACATTGCCGACTGCGCAACAATGGGCTACTGGCACAGGGTGAAGATGACTCTTAAGTTTTAGTTTTAGTCCCAAGTTTCAATTTTATTTTGTTTTTATATGATTACTTAGTAAATTTAAATAACTTCTATACTCTTTTTTTTAAATATGTTTTTGTTGTTAGTTATTGTTATACTGTTCTGTTTTAAGATCTCACAACAGAAAATTATTTTATGTGCTTGAACAACAAAGATCTTGATTTTTTGAACTCGGTACCCGCTCACAGGTCCATGCGGGGACCCTCTATCGCATCACTTTAGTTTTTCCCCCTGTATATCGTATTTTTGAAGAATAAATTTACTATTATAATTATTAGTTTAATTATACACGAGATTATTTCTTACATGGTGGTAGATCAATATTTCAGATTTTTCAGTTAGTTAGTCATGAGCTTCAAGCAAATTCAAAACCAATAAAAAATTAAATAGCACAAACTATTCATCCTCAAACTTCTTGTTGGAATATTAAAGTCTTTTGATATTGATAAATGGACAAACAATAACAGCTGACCGTGTTGGTTGTACTTTGGTTATAAGAATAGAACAAACAATGTAACAATATGAATTAATTAATACAATAAATGAAAATGTAATAACTGTATGACTTTTAGGTGTGATTAAAGGTGATGTACGATGCAATGGCAACACAGACCGTTTGCCTCCATTACCTCTGCTCTGGCAACTAATGGACTGTGAGAATCGTACATCTTGGCCTGATCACCGAGTCTGCCTTCGGATTAACTCACTTGAGATAAGCAATTACTGTAAAATTGTTTAATTATAAACATACCGATGTTTATTGTTGACAGTAGAACCGCTACTGTTTTACGATATTTGTTTGACGTGGTTATACATAAACTTTATGTGTTGGAACAATAACATGCTTTGTCTTTGTCTATACGATATAGTGTATTGAAAGTAAAAAAGACAATAAATCATGTTTCATTGTAATTCATTCTATTCCTAAAAAATATTAAGTCCTAATAATATAAAAAAATAAAAAACAACAATAATATGATATGGGAAATTTGTATTTAGTTTCAGCAGCACCATACTTGAGGTATTAAGAATATATTTTGAAAATTCATTTGGTGAAGATTTACGCTAGCCCTTTATTGACTGTCTGCGAGTTTTACATACACAGGAGTTATATTATAATGTAGAAAATTTTCATATAAAACATGTACCCAAAGCCAATGTTCCACCATTTTAAAATAGAACTCGTGAACGTAAGACAATATTACTTGTGATTATGTTAAAATAACACAGCGTGTTTATTACCACTAGGGAAGAGTTTGACAAAAATACATTGTTCTAATACGTCATACATTATGCAAGATAAATCATAAGCAATTTTAAGTTGCCTTGCATTCTAAGCCATGTGCTACAAAACCAACCTCCCAATATCGAGTATTTCAGATGTTATTAAATTTATAACCCTGAAAAATTGTTAAAAAATGATTGCCTGCCTTATCTCCGGCTTTCAAAGGTGGGATCTTCTTACTACATATCAGTCCAATGACACATAATAGAGAGTTAAAAACCCCCATCTCATAATAAATTTTTAAACGGTACATTTGAATTTACTGAGTTTCCTTTCTAAACTAAATCTGATTTATACTCGTTAACCTATCTAGAGCTTCCATACCACTCTGTGTTGTGTGTAAATTCAAGTAACATATAATTGGATTCTAATTTATTTAATTATTTCTCTAACTATAATTTTGTTTTTATGAATTTGGTCTTTTAACACATAATCGTGAATCTTCATTATTTTAACTAAGGATTTTTAATCATAGGTCAATTATGTAAAATGATTACAGAACGACCCACGGTATTCTACATTTGATTGTAATTTGGATATTTACCTCAAAACGGCCGCTACTTTGAAAACACACAGTGATTAAATAACACAGTTTGAAAACTAAATTTAATTTTCCACCAAAAGGATTGTATTGAGTATACTTTCGAAATTAATTAGCTTTCAGGCGCTTACTGCGTGAGAATTGGAATTATCTGTAATATTTGACATATTGTATTAGAATATTTTACTAATTGTAAAAAAGTAACCTTTAATTTGTTTCCACATTTAATTTGAAGTATTTTCACATCGTTACTCACTATTAATTCAGTTGAAAATGTTTATATGACATAGGTACGTTTTGGTTGTAATTAATACAGTTCACCTTACGTGCTACACCCTGTAGGCAATAGGGGGTTTTCCAATGTCAGCTTATTATTATTTTTAACATTGCATAAAAAATTATGCAAGTAAGATGTAACTTAACCACGGGAGGCGAGTTTTCTACATATTTTACGAGCGACTTAAAGGCTGAATAAAATCGTTGTATACACTACTTAATCTACAATGAACTTTGATTTGGATAAGCATTATGAAAATAAAGTACAGATAATATGGAATGTCTGGGCCTGTTATGTGAGTTTATATCCCAGACAATTCGAGCAGAGCGACGAAGTTGCAGTTTTAATCACATATGGTTACCAATTTGAATCCTGTATTTAATTCAAACCTATCTAGGATTTCCATAGTACATTGGCACAAAGTAAAATCAAGCAATAAGTTATTAGAGAGTAAAATTAATTCTCTGATGTTTTTATTCTCTAATAATAACTTTTAATGTTCAGTATTTTGTTCAGCTTACACATGAAAAGTGTATTGTACAAAATTATCTACAGTTCATGAAAATTTAAGAACAATAATCGTTAAAGTAGCCTAATTGTTAAGAATTCTTTAATTATTAATCATATTTATTTTAAATTATGCGGATATTTTTTCGCTTTATGTTGTTTTCAATACCTCAAACCAACTATTAATAATATTAAATATAAACAATTAAATAATTACTTGCCTGTAAAGGACCTATGTACAAAAATACATGGCAAAAATACGGGGAAAAGTATATTGTTTCACACAAGGAATTCCCTAATATGCGAGAACAAAGCATTTATAGCTCTTATTTCAAAGGTTGCCAAAACGATTATCGGTGGTCTAAACATTATCTTAGTAAAACTAATGTTAATAATATTGATGGTGAACTTTCCTATGGTTGGTTTCAACGATAGTTCACTTTGTACTAAACAAGATATTTAGAATGCAAGTCATGGTGTAAAAATATACATAGGAATATATGTGAAAATCTAATTTCTACCATAAATCTTTGCACCGCAGCAAAACCGAAACACAAAAGATTTTAAAGAAAGGAAAATTATTAACTAAAGTTTTAAATGTATTTTTAAGGGTTTAAATAAAAACTCTGGAATCTATAAAGAAAAAAAATAAAGCGTACTTTTTTTGCAGTTTAATTGTAACATGTACACCCCACTTCAAGTAGTTCTTCAATGTAGTTTCTAAGTTCTTCGAGTATACTTTAGCATACTCAAGTATACTTCTTCAAGTATACTTAAGTTTCACTTCTAAGTTCTTCAAGTAGTTTATACAATTATTGAAGATCATATACTTGTTGAAATATATATGTTAAAATATATACGGGTTAATGTATTCTATGAGTCATTGTAGAACATAAGAAATCAACATGAATATTTCAACTTTAAAATACTTTGGGTTGCGCTAATGATAGGTTTATTAGATATATAGTTTAAGAATTATAACAATTAATGGCTCAAAAAACCATTGTGATATTATATATGTTGCCCTCTTCCCATTTTCTATCTTTTTTATTGTAAAATATTAGTTTACCATTCACAATATTTTGTTATCATAAGAATGTTTATATCGGTACCTTTATAACTTATAAAAATACACCATTCCTATAAAAAAATTATAATGTGTTTAGTTTACCTAAAAACACATTTAATCTCACATAAAAATCCTAAATATTCCTAAAAAAAAAAACAATTACGGCTAGAATGCAGTATTTAAGAATATAAATGCAAGATCAACTTGAACAGCTCTGAATCCGGTTTAAAACACTCGTTTAAAGCCAGGTCTTGATTTTCTCTGGCGTTTGTGAGAGCCAGGAATACAATTAAATTGATCCACAATCGTATTTTAAAGTATATTATATCGTATGGATTTCATAGCCAGCAATTAGCTTCTAAAAATAATAAAATATATTCTGCAGTGCATAGAAACACCGTCAATATGTTTAAAACTAAACTAAAATCTATAATATATACAGCCCCATGTGTAACTGACTCACTCACTCACTCACTCACTTATATGGGATACGAATTTCTGACGTAACGATTTGAAATTTGAAATTTCTATTTGAAATTTGAAATTTGAAATTTCACTAGAGACTTGAAATTTGGCATACGTCTAGCCTGAACGGTCAATGCTAAGTGTAAAATCTTAAACTTGCAAATATTTAGTTTTAACCTACAAAAAAAATTCAAAATGGCGGACTTCCGAAATTGTAATTTTAGTTTTTTGGCTCTAGCGGCCAAACGCTTCGTCCTATCTAAAATCTGAGAACAATACTACGATAGGGAATTTAATTTTCTACAATTTCGGTCCTTTGACTTTTTATCGTATCTCGCACCGTTAAGCCTCCAGAGCGTTTTTAACGAAATGCCGTTTTCGGTTTTCGGGCTCCAGTGACTAAACGGATGGTCGCAAAAAATTTCTTAAGGTTTATTTCGATAGATTTCTTAAATATCTAAAATTTTTACCTTTACATATTTCACCGTATCTCCTCTCGTTTACTCACAAAATACATTTTTCACTTTTTCCGGATTTTTGAACATAAGTAGTGGGAAATTACCGGTTCTGGAACAATAGAGAAATCGTAATTTTAGTCCGGATGAGCTAGAAACTTGAAATTTGGTACACACGTAGTTTGTGTGGTCAATACATAGGAAAAATCCCCAAACATAGAATTTTCAACTTTTAACCCCCTCAAAAAATATTTCTTTTAATGGTAAAATCTACACTATGTAAGGCTTTTCTAAATACGCTGTAACTTTTGAACGAGAGGTCCTACTTCGAATCTGAAAGAATATGCATGGTCAGGAATTAGACTCTCTACAAGTTTAGTCCTGTGAAATTTTGCCGTATCTCACTCCCTTCACCCTTAAAAAGAGGCTTACTTTCAAAATTTCCAATTCTTTTCACAAAAATCTCGCTATTTTAATATTTTTTATTTACTTATATTGCACACGGATGCTTGAACTTTAGTACATATTATGGTATCAACTAGATCTTACCTTTGTGGCAGCCATTAACCAATTTAAATTATAATTAAGTCTAAAAAACTTGAAAAAACACAAATTTCTTAACATTTTTTTGTGTAAAGTGTTTGTAAATTACTTTATTCTGCCAAATTGATATTTATTTTGCTAGTATTACATTCTATTGTAAACGTTCTACAAGTCCAGTCCAATGCAGTTTTGCCGTATCTCACCCCCTTCACCCGTAAAGATTGGCGTTCTTTCACAATATCAAAATTCTTTCACCAAAATTGCTCGATTTCAATATTTATCGTTTACTTTTATGACACATACATGCCTCAAATTTGGTATAAGCTATGAATATATCTAGTTCTTACTATAGAAGCAGCCATTGGCCGATTTCAATCCAGGATTAGTAAAAAAAAAAAAAAAAAACTGTGAAAATACTAAATTATTAACCTTTTTTATGTACAGTTTTTGGTCATTTTGTTAAACACGGTAAAGATACTGCTATACCGATATATGTTTCGGCAGAATTATATTTTTTAGATGCTTTTTAAGCTCGGCCCTTAAGAGGGCGTTGGAGTGCCGCCATGTTGGATTTATTTCCCATAAGAGCAATGCTAAACCTGTAGCCGCCATTTGTCATATAATTTCTTTATTTTTTGTCCGATTGGTTCAGAATAAATAACGTTTGAATCACAATTAAATTCCCCGTTTCTTTTGCGAGCTCGATTCTTTGTAAATAATTTATTAAATTCTGTAGAAAATGTTTTAAAAGTAGTAAGAAACTTGCTTTGTTATTTCAAGTTAGTAAAAAACACTAATTTTTATAAAAAATTCCTCTCGCAAACCAAATCCGCCTTGATGAACACTTTATTTAGAGCTATAAACCATTATTTTCTGATTATAAATAAAAGAGTTATTTGACATCCCGTTTAACATTGCTCTTATGGGGGAAAGGCGGAATTTGGATTGACTCCAACGCCCTCTTAAGTTTTTGTAGCATTTCACTCTCTTCACCCCAAAACATTGCGTATTTTCAAAATTCTTTCACAAAATTTGAGTTATTTTAATATTTTTTATTTACTGTTATGACACTTGGATGACTGAAATTTACTCCACAAACATACATTGAGCACTTTATATAAAATATAAAACAAAAGTATAAATTTAAACTTTAAATATCAAGAGAATATCTTAAATGCTTAAGATTTCCTGAACTATTAAAAAAAGTCAGAGAAGATAAGTATAGAGTTGGGGTGGAGGCCTCAACTAGCCTGTTCAGTTCTTAAAACTTAGAACAATTAACGAATTCGGGGCAATCCCCAAAGGGGGCATGGGGGCGGAGCCCCCATCGAGCCGTAGGCGAGTAAACATTTATAATGTCACTTTCCAGGGTGCCAATCCAGGATACAATGGGTTGCCATGAGTGTACCACTAAGGGCTCTCATGGTCCTATTTAGCTGGACGTCCATCTCCCTTACATGAACACTGTTCAACCTACACTGGAGCACAGTAGGTACTCAGCAGTTGAGAAAGCCAAGGACAAAGCGGTGGTTTGCAGAACTTGTGCGTTATCTCCCCATGTGGAGCCGGCAAGATGATGGACAATGTTATTCATGGTTCTCAACTTGGCTACAGTTTTTATTTTGTAAGCGATCTTTGAATTTGAAAGACCGATCTAAAGTTGACCAGTCTTGTTCAAGTGGAAGCAATTTTATTTTAAAGGCACCAGTTTTAGTTTGGTTAAGATAAAAAAACTTTACTAAGAAATAAAGTAAGAAAAACTCGACTTAAAAGTATTTTAAGTAAACTAAAACTATGCAATAGTTCATTCTTCCTTTACGTGTTAGTAATTATGTCACCCTAAAGTCTATTCTTCAGTTGAGAAATCGTAAACATGATTACTGTAAAATATAAAGTATATTTCCAAATATAATCATAACATTTATGCCTATTTTGTGGCGCAATGTTTCCAGCATTGAATAATTAATTTTATTAATTTGTAGCGTTGAATGAATTATGTTGTATGTAAATATTATGTTAAACATTCACGAAGATCAAAGATAACTAAATAGTTATACGTCTGTTTAATAAAAACCATTTTTTAAATTTTGGTTGTGTATTATATTGTTCAGTTTTTCCATGTCTTAATTGCATATTCCTTATATTAGTCATACTTCTATAAAAATTGAGTGTTTTTTTGAGTTTTTATAGTATGAGTTATGAGTATAGTTTGGTTTATGAATTTAATATCAGCACATTTTTTCAACAATAAAAAAATGGAAAACTCATAAACTAAACAGAAAAATGTCAACTGACTCTTGCCTTTCCACAAATGCCACATGTTAGGGGTTAACTTATAGCGCTGCTGACGCCATAGTAAAAATTTACAACTGAAGTACCGGCACTGGTGGTAACTATAGTTTATATGTTCACATTTGTCTCAATATCTGTCAATGAAATACTACAGTACAAATACCAGGTTCATTGGTTTGCTATATTTTAAGGTAAGGATGTTTAATTTAATTCGTTTTTATTAAGTAAAGACGCATGATTATGTTATTTTGTTAATAATTCAAAACTCACCAATAAACCTATTTAATTTCAAATTATTTAGAAATTTTTTGATTTATAGTTTAGAAAACAGAATCATTCTTTAGAATTTCAAGACTTATGGGCCTAAAACTTTCCGTAAATAAAATAGGAAATTAAATTTATCCAAACAAAATTAAAAAAAATAAAAATAGTTTAAGACAAACTGTTTATATTTCACAGAAAAATAGTACTTAGGAGAATAATTATTCCCATGTAAAATGTTTTGGGTTGTGTTGACTTTTAAAACATTATATTAATGTATTGTCGCTTAACTATGTAATGTTTATATTAAAATAATTTTAAAAAATAAAGAAATAAAATGGATTGATGAATTGAATCACTGGCATTATCAGAAACATTCCACAATGACAGATGGAGACTCCGACAATCATTGAAAGTTTAACAATGGACATGTCATTAGTGAAATGTTTTAGATATTATAAGTTCGCTGGTTTCTAATTTTGAACACTTTAAGTATAATAAGCAGTAAATTACGACATTTAAAATATATAACATTATTTGAAATACTATTGAAACTCAATTAATACTTTTTTATTTTACCGTAATTGTTGTTAAAATATAAACAAATAAAAAATATAATTTTTGAACCATTAGGCTTTTACTGAATATACAACCTGTGTTTAATGTACGTTTACACACAGAACATTCCAGGCTAAGAGCAGAACAATGTTAAGCCAAACAAGAGTCTAATGTCACACTAATAGAGTCAAACACTTAGATCGTACACTAAATAGGCCTAATTATGTATATGTTTCCTACACACGTAATGCTTTATTAAAAGACAGTAGTAATATTAAGAAATAATAGTATTCCCTGAATAATTATGCCTTACAAACTAAAACGGAGATTGTTAAAATAAAAACCTCAGTATGTATCAAGTTTGGAAATTCTTATTTCTCAATTAGTTCTATTACTCAGCCTTGGCAGTTATTGTCGTGTATGTCCGTCGCCACTATCAGTTGAATCTAATCCGCTATCTAGACCATTTTAAAACTTAATAACTTGGAAGCAGATTGATTTTTTAGAAGAAATACTCTTTATGGTTTTATACCTTCTCTTTTACATGATAATATCAACGTTAATACCATTTAAAAAATATTAAAATCACATTTACTGCTATTTATTTTAAACTATTATCAAGACGTATATAATATTTTCAGTGTTGAATTTGTAACTCTTAAAAATCGTTACTGAAGTTAGCACCCCCACATTGTTATTGTTATTAATACAGGTTTAACGATAAATTTTGGTTTATAAATTGTAACATTTTATTAAAATGATATTATATGCTAAAATATATTTAACGCGATTAAACATTGTTAGATTTAACACCTGTTAGGTTTATTTAACCGTTTTTACAAAATGTTATCACTAAACAACTAAACAGCAAACCTTAACACATTCCGGAAGGTACTGACGCATTTTATCAATAGCAGATGTTTTGACCCATGTGAAGATTTTGTAGACGATATATTAGTTTTGAAAACATGTCTTAAGTTTTCAGTTTTAAATCTACGAATTATTTTCAATTATTATAGTTAAAGTTTATTTTGGGTATAATGTGTTTGTTTTTGATAACATCAATCCCATTCTGTGTGAGAAATATGAAGATGGAAGTATAAAGTATGAGGTATACGAGGGATTTCCCACGATCGTCGTATGTCATCAAAACGTTGTTTCTATCAATTTTAAATTATAATGTTTCCAAATATAGTTACATACATTTATATTTATAGCCATTCCAAAAATAGTGAAAAATTAGGTAGCAATTTCATTTTAGCTACTACTGTTTCACATCACGTATTACTGAACATAAGTCTTTTCATTTCCAATTTCGCACAATCTAAGTCAAAATTATGTCAGTGACACACGGTACCGGCTGCGTGATGATTTACAACAGTTATTTGTGGTTCTGCAGCGGTTTTGTACTGATTGTACTTTGATTGATCAAAACCTGAGATGTTTTTGTTTTTTCAATGTAGTCACCACGTTTTTGTGAATTTATTTAAATCAATTGCAAGGGTTTATTGATTGTTTATATCAGAACATACCAGGATTAAATAAAATCATAGTTAAGGTTTTTTAACCTAAATGCATGTACAATTTATCATTTGGAACGTCCATATACTATCTTTTCCTCATTATTCAAAACTGCAACATTTTGAAATAAAAATATTATTATGTTAAGAGGTTCACTCAAATTGTCAAATGTATCAGTTTTAATTCAGTATCCCGGAACTTCCAGGAACCATTTTATGTATTTATTTCCATAGCATCAATACAAACATATTTCCAGTTTTCGGTGACTAGTTTTTGTCTTTTCGTCCATACATAATTTTTTTCTTATTTCCATGGCTCGATTATTATGTGCGTAAATCCTGTTTTATTTATGAATTTTGACATCCTTACCTTTTTTGTTTCAAAATGGTCGCCATTTAAATTCAAAGATATATCACAAATTCGAAATATTATATATAAAAAAATAAATAAATAAATAAAAAACTTTAAAAGCGTAAGGTTTATTTGTCTAATTATAAATTAGAGCACAGATTATTATCTAATTTCAAGCATTTACTTGCTCCTACACCAATGAATGGTAAAGTATAGATACTATAAAATCATCTAAAAATAACAAACATCCTACCAACAATCATTGGATCTTGTTTAAAATTCTGACAGGGTCCATGGAGTATGTACATATCAATATGCCCATTGCTTTCTTTTATTGAACAAAGGCTCAACATAAATGATATTTATTTTTGTGTATGGTCATGATTATAAATCATAATTGCTAATCTACCTTTACTAAAAGCTATACAATATTCTACACTGTATCAATTAAAATAAACGTATATAATACTGCCAACCATGTTACAT
>CM061537.1:108166026-108197318 GCA_030545055.2 Neoaliturus tenellus
TTTTTTTTTTTTTTTTTTTTTTAGGAATTATTCTTTAGTTACCAAGAGTACGGGAGATATATTTTTCTTCGACTTTTTATGTCTATATTCATTAACAAAGACATTTCATTAAACCTAAGCAACAACTTAGCGTATGAGAAATTAAATAAGAAATTATTATAAAAATTGCGTAAATAAATAATAGTGTAATTTTGAAATATACAGCTTATGTAATTACATTGCTTGGAAATTATATGAAAGTATGAGTCCTGTACCAACTATTAAAATATAACTATTAATTTAAACCGTCGCTTTCTTTATTGTTATTCCCTCCCATCCCATGAAAGAAATAATAAGCATCCTAATACAAAAAAACACTACAATTTATTGCACTATGTATTGTTGTGGTGACAACTGCTACGCATATCCGTACCCCAATTCAGTGTACCAACACGCACTATGTATTGCTGTGTAACTCTTACGTACCCTTATACAACAATTCAATGTACCAACACGCACAATTTATTGTTGTAGTAACTGCTGCAAACACTCATACACCAATTCAGTCTACCAACACGCACTATGTATTGTTGTGCAACTCTTACGTACCCTTATACAACAATTCAATGTACCAACACGCACAATTTATTGTTTTAGTAACTACTGCAAACACTCATACACCAATTCAGTCTACCAACACGCACTGTGAATTGTTGTGGTAGCTGCTACGCACCCTCATGCACCAATTCAGTGTACCAACACGCACTGTGAATTGTTGTGGTAGCTGCTACGCACCCTCATACACCAATTCAGTGAACCAACACGCACTGTGAATTGTTGTGGTAGCTGCTACGCACCCTCATACACCAATTCAGTGAACCAACACGCACTGTGAATTGTTGTGGTAGCTGCTACGCACAATCATACACCAATTCAGTGTACCAACACGCACTACGCATTGTTGTGGTGACAATGTAATTGCTGAAGGCCGCTGCTGCGGTTACCCCTGGCTTACCACCAACTGTTTGGCGGCTTCTACCTTGCTATTGGCAGTATAAAGTGTTATACTGTATCATCATTATACCTCTTGTATTCCTCCCTATTGTGTAGTAATTACAATAAAACTCATTTAAGTTACTCGTATATGTGTAATGTGTATCTCCTTAAAAGAGGTTGAAATAATCTAAATGCATAAATTTGAACTTTATTGCACAATTTTAATGGAATTGATTTGCATTTCAAATGCTTTTTACATTTCATTATGTACTGCACCTCATATTTAATCACGGACGTTACAATATAAACAAAAAATGATTTCAAATAATAATTTCAGGCTAACTTCCTTCGTAAGTACAGGAAAATGTGTTTAATTCGTCAACGGCATTTTAAATAATCAGTAATGGGTGCTGTAATCTGTTGCATTTTTGCTGAAGTATTTCGAGTTACAAACATCTGTTCGTATGAGCTTTTGTCATACTAGCCTAATATCTTTCTCATTATGAAAGACATTGTAATTTACAAAGCTGGTGGAGAAGAGCCATATATGATTTTAGGAATGAAAATAGTTTCATATTTCTCCAAGATCTGTAAATTACAATTTATAAAATGTCATATATATTGTTCACAAAAAATACAACGTTTCATACCATGTTTTTATTCGCATTGGTTTTTTTACCATACCTTAACGAATGTCCATTCTGAATTAAACCACCTTGAACTTTATCATTATCTTACAGTCTTACACCTTATTATCTTAATTATGATATATACAGACATGTGCTATTGGGAAATTTGTAATTAAAAATTGTATTTGTAACATATCTTTCACAACCAAACATTTGTCTGTACCATTAATCTCATGATTTACTCCGATCGGCTTAAGCCTTTATCGTCGGTTGACGCCGATCTGCAAAACAAGCTGTTTAAATTAACGACGTCATCCGTCCAAGTTACTACGACAATGTACATAGGGATATTTCTATTATTTTTTTTATAATTTTCCTAGAGTAGAATAATTTTAATAATATTTAAAAGTTATGAAGCAATAACTAATACAGTTAAGACTATAATAAACATACGATATTCAAAGCATAGTTATAATTAAAAATTATTTACATATATGAAAAGAGTTTTTATTTTGACAGGAAATATGAGGTCCAGAACATGAAAAGGCATACGAAACTCAGATTCCTTCCCTAATTGTAACTTAGGTATGTGCCAATAAGATATTGTGCTAAAGTAAATTAGTGTAGATCCTGTATTAATTTTAAATATCATTCTTAAATAATCGCAAGATATAGGCCTAACATTTTTTATTTAGTAAAAATCACCATATTAACATCCTAACATATATCTTAATAATCAATTGGTAATTTAACATTAGTCAAGAAACTTTTTATAAAATAATAAAATAATACAATATAACAAATGTAATTACTGGTTTAACACTCATTTTGGCTTAACAAACTATGATTGGGCTTTACACTGGCTGGGTAGCTGAGTGGTTATAGTGCTCGCATTTGAATCCAAAGGTTGCCGGTTCGATCCTGAAGAAAGTTAATAGCTTTTTAAAGGATCGATTCAGGACCCAGTTGCCATTTGTCATTGGGCTATTAATTAATGATGCTTTCTAACAACTGGTCGATGTTAGATAGTAACAAGACTGAGGTTTGGACCGTTCCCCATCAAAACGTTAAAAATGCCTCTGGCGTAGATAGACACAAAATACAAATACACTGATCCAGTGGTTTCATCTACTGCAAATAATAACCTTATAAAGGCTACTAGGCCGGACACCAAAGGACGGCGGATACAGACCAGCAAGACCGGCCCAGTTAAACTCTCTAATGAAGGTAATCGGTTTACATGGCGGCACGGCACAGAGATTAACTCCGACTCAGACGCAGATGCACTTTGGTACAATTTTAAATTTATTTACTGAAGGGACGGTAAAATACAAGGAGTTTGTTTTAAATACTGATGCTGCTTTACATTCTAGTTAAAATGTTATAACTAAAGCAAAGTGTGTAATCACTCATTGCATTTTTAAGAGTTAATATATTCGTAAAATTTGGTCTTACTTACATTATGAAAAATGACAAACATATTGCGAGCGTTAGGTCCACCTTAAACCTTTTATACATAATATTTAAAAACACTTTTTTCCATGTCAATAACTAAACTTTATGAATACATACGTAGGTTCAACTAAATGTTCCCAGTTTTAAAACTGTTTTATGAAGAAATGTCTTTGTCTTAATAAAAAATCGGTATGCCTACAGTATGGCTACAAAATTAAAAGTATAAGATACTCATATTTTTTCATATTCCACTCTTTAATGTATACTATGTTTCAGCTATGGAACGCCTTTTAAAACTGACGAGGATCGAATGGCTTATTTTATGACAAGTTGTTTGATCGTAAGATCGTAAAAATAAGTAGACTTTCTTGTTTACGGTGAAAGTTTTCTTATGCATCTCAGTATATTTATTTTAAAACACCATTTACACCAAAGAAATGTGTTTGGCAGGACTATTAAAGTAATAAATGATTATTTATTATTTTTATTAGATAATTACAATTAAATTATTTTTCCTAAAAAACAGGCTATAGACTATACTTTAGATCCTACAAATATTGTAGACACATTTAAGTGTTTTTACCTTGATTAATTGTTATTTTTTATGTTCAATTGAGTTTGTTCTGTGAAAGAGTTTAATATAAACTATTAAGATACCCGGGTAAGAAGCATAGTCATATATAAAGTAATTTCACCTACAAGTAGATATGCTACATTTAAAGCTTGGATGTTGATATAAGAAGTAACATGATACTCGTTAAATCGCCGCCTTTTAAAGCAGACTTCGTTAAAATCTTTCGGCAAGAGTTAATGAGGTTCGGATGATCTTAAAGCCATCAACGAACAAAAACTCATCAGAGCGACGCTGCGTTTCATTCTTTCAAAGATTCAATTTATTTCAATTATAACCAGTTGATAACATTTATAACTGGGCTGTATTTTATATAAACTGCAAGTTTCGTTTATTTATTATGAAATCATTTATCATCAAATCTGAAAACCTTTGGTAATTTCTTATTCACAAAACAGCAAATTTTTTTTCATAATCTTAAATTTTGCAAATCTTTATTTTATCATTTGGGAACTGAAGATAACTGATTATTAGTATTTGGATTTGGTATTTAAAGACAAATGTTAAAAAATAATAGGAAAAATACCAATCCCAAAATTAAAATTAAAAATCTCTAAAATTAAAATATACGAGTGCAAAACATAACAGATTATTTTGAAAATAAAAAGGACATTTGAAAGTTGGCACAAATTTACAGGCACGGTACAGAAAAGGCTGGTTGTACATTTTTGTATGATTTTAATCAAAACGAAATTCATCCCCACCTAAAATGGAAATATGAGAGTAAATGGAGATAGTTTACATCAGTCACCACTTTGAGTAGGCCTACCATTTTTAAGCCTTGCCAAGGCCAAGTCGATGAGAGCAAGTGAAGATCAAGAGGAAAAGGATGGAATGAGTATAGTCTCGCAATTATTGAAGTTCTCAAAGACCTTGAATTTCTTGGAATTCCCTAAGGGGTTGGAAAGGCCCAAATAGGGAAGTGGCAACAGATGGGTTGTATCTATTATGGGTCATCTTATTATGGGCAGTGTTGGGTTTAGCTTTTCCTCAATAAACATGGTTTTACACACTTTACAGAAGATAAATTGAGGAAGTTTGTACCAGACTGCCAAAAAATATATATTAAATTACTGGTTGTTAATCAGAGAAAACGGAATTGAGGTAAAAGTAAAAAACATAACAATGGTATAAAAATGTTGTTAGAGAACTGGAGATAGGTTATTTTGTCGGATAAGAATATTATATTGTAGTACATTACGTGTTTAAATATGAAATTTTCTGTAAAAAGAAGGTTTGTAGAAAAGAGAAACGTATAGTGGAATTATGTATAAACATGTGTGTTTTAATACAAAGTTGCTTTATTGATAGGTAATGCAGGCTCCTTTTAATTTGTTGGCAAATTAGTTTTATCTGTACATGTAAAGCATAGATTAAAAGAGTAATTTTTATATGATGCACCATTACAGAAGTTTAATTTTAACATCTAATCTATTTTGAAAGGTTCGAAAAAAGTGGCACATACAGGGTGTCTCACGTAAGGTGTCTCAAATCGATTACAGATCAACAGTTTGTCCTACAATCTTGAAATAAAATCATTTCCTACTAAATTGACCCCAAGGAATAATTTAAAAATATTTTTAACGTTGTATAAATACAGGGTGTCCAAAAAACTGGGGGTCACAGGTTCGAATCTCGGAAATTTCAAATACAAACATATGTCATATTATACATCATTAGAAAGGTCTATTTCATACAAACATTTTGGTGGAAACAGAATTTTGTTATCTTTATTCGTTTCAAAATGGCGTCCATTTTTGTAGCCAAAATCAAAATTTACGGAATACCCTGTAATTCTTTTATTATTTGTCATAAATGACTTCTGATTCAAAATACTTATTTGAAATAAGCTAAGCTTTACAATAATATGTCACAAGACAAAATTTATAAAAAAATAAAATTTCAAAAATTTAATATTTTTGAAAATTTTTACTTAAACAAAACTCAAAAATTTTAAACACAAACACATGTCTTTTTGTACATCATATTAAAGATCTCGTTAAACTGAACAACTTTGTAATTTACACTAATGCCGTATCTCCTTTGGTTTTGTAGTAATAACGTAAAAATGTCATTTTCCCATTTAACTTGCATGTTAATTAATCAGGACATGATAGTATGGCAGTCCTTCTTCCATTGTTGCCATACCATTAAATTAACATGCAAGTTAAATGGGAAAATGACATTTTTGCGTTATTACTACAAAACCAAAAGAGATACGGCATTAGTGTAGTAGAGGGAAAAAGCCACTTCTAAACCGGAAGTGACGTCAGCTGCCAGGGCAGCTGCAGGGGTCAGATGGTGTCAGCTGCCAGGGCAGCTGCAGGGTGCAGATGGCGAGAGCATATGCCCTCAATGTGAAGTAGAATTGGGCATGAATTAAAAGTTAGTTTAAAAGTGAAATTCAACTGTGTTAACTAAACTCTAACAGTTGAACAAAAATTAAGAGTTAGTTGAAAACTGAAATTTAACAGGTATAACTGGGGGCTTGGAAAGTATGTCAAGGCCATGCAGAGTAAGTTTTAAAAAAGCCTACCCAACTACCACCAGAAATAGTTCAAATTTAAACTAGTTGGTGATAGTGGGATAATTCATTTGTGCCATGGGAGAGGTGTTTATCGTTTGAAAGTTGGCGATGGAATGAGAAGCGCCGCCTAGGGAGAGGGCTTATAAAATGGCAACCTTCCCCCACCACCCCTTCCCCCACTCCTTTAGACCAATAACCGGTCGCCGACTCTATGTGGTGAAACTGAACTAGACATGGCGGCCGCCATGGATATTCTAACCTCAAACCTTAGTTTTGCATTGGTGAGCATGCACCACCCCCACTCCTTTACCTTTATTTTATATTTTTAAAACCGAACAGATGTCCGGGCAGCTGCCCCTACGGGCAGGTGTTGGGGGCAGAGATGTTGAAATATTGGGGTGGAGATGGTGTTGGCGGTCGGTTGAACTAAATTTGCGAATAAAGTAACTAGGGTTGAACTAAAAGTGTACATAAATTATAAGTTAGTTGAAAACTGAAATTTGATGGTGTTAACAAAACTCTTAGTAGTTGAACAAAACTAAAAGTTAGTTTAAAACTGAAATTCAAATTTATAACTGGGATCTGGAAAGTATGTCAAGGTCATCCAGAGTAAGTTTTAAAAAAGCCTACCCAACTACCACCAGAAATAGTTCTAAGTTGAACTAGTTGGTGATAGTAGGATAGGTTGAAGTAACTTTTGAATTTTATTAGTGAACATACAATTAATGTGCAACAGCAGAGTTTAAACAAGTTGAACTTTTGTAATGAATTACAGAGTTGTAAATGCAAACACCGACGACGATGAGAAGGTAAATGCAGAGTCCCCAGATGATGTATTTGAAAAGCTTGAACAAATGTAACATTTCGAGTTGGTTTTCCCGTTCCATTTCCAATCGTTTAATTTCCAATTTTAATTTATCCTCTTCCATTCTAGTTACGAAGGGAACTTCATCCATCATATCCATCATGATTGTGTTAGTGTTTGAAATTTTAAAATAAGTGATGTTGATAGTTCAGAAGTTGAAGACGGAATGAGAAGTGAAAGGGAGAAATGTTAGTTAAATAAAGAAGTGGTGGGGGGAAGACGTTGCTCTTCATTATTACCATCAGTAGTGTCAGATGGTGCAGGAGTTAGATTTAGTAAACTGTCTTCGTCCAAACTTTCAACCTTATCACAAATAGGACAATCGTATGTTATTTCCAAATTCATTTTGATGGTTGTAAAATTATCTACAAGTTCTTGTAAAATATTAAAAATGTCTTGTAACTCTTCTTTAGAGTTTATTTCAAAACTAGAATTCATTCGGGCCAATGGAGAGTTGTTCATTGTTGGAGAGTCGGTGATGGAATGAGGATCGGCGCATAGGGAGGGGGCTTATATAATGGCGACCTTGAGCTTATGATCAAATAAAGCGTTAAGTTCTTCTTCTTCATCTTGTAATTCAATTATTCTAACTGAATTAGTTGTTTCGTCTTCCTCACTCTGTGATGATGACGATGAAGAAAATAATTCACCAGGATTTAAATATTGAACCACAATTCTGAACCATCTCATAGGATATTTGTCCATGATAGAAAGTAAGTTTTGAAACAATTCTTCCATCTCCTCCCTCTCAGTTATTATATGTTCAAACTTGATAAATTTTGCTTCCATGTTGTTAGTTAGAATGTTGGAAGTGAAATTATTTAAAGTTGAATTTAATATTATATAAAAATTACAACCGGTAGTGGGGGAAATCTCAAGGTCATCCAATTGAAGTTTTAAAAAAGAGTGTAAAACTGAAATTACACATTTGATGGTTCTACAGGATCGGAATACCAATCTGATCTGTATTTACATCTTTTTATCATATGTGTACAAAAATCATCTTGATGAGACTTGGTGCGTTGACAATGAGCAAGATCTAGAGGGTGAAATTTGAAACATCTTTGAGGACAACATGTATGAAAATATCTTGATTTGTAAAATTTGAAAGTTCGCAATTCCGGTGGCGGTAGTTGTTTTGTTTTGCATTTGCAATAACAAGATCCGAAGAATTCACATTTAGTACAAGCTAACCCATCCACCATCATTGGTCCTAAATCTGTACACTGTTGTTCACAACAGTAACGAGGTTTGTACTTGTATTTTTGCTCTTCCATGTTGATGGTGCGGAGTCTAGTGAAAGAATAAGATTGTATAGTGATGAATAGCGAGTTTTATGTACTGTGAAAAGTGGTGGGGGTAATTTCAAGGTCATCCAAACGGAGTTTTAAAAAATTATACCTTACTAATGTAAGGAATGTTGATACTTAAGAAGTTTGTTTTTCTTTGTTTTCTTCAGACTTTTAGCGAATTTCCTTTAGAAATAAGCTATTACCGTCGTTTTCATGGGAGCTGCCGTTTGTATCGATGTAGGGACACCTCTGCGATTACATAATTATATATATTATCTTGTGGCTTTTTATGTGTACTTTCTGGATACGTAGTGATTATTTGTCGGTAACACATTTAAAACTGCTCAAATAACGATTTACTAAAAAATTTAACATGGGCTTATATGGGAAATAGAATTTTTAATTTTGAGCGCTTGTGAACACGATAACTAGTGCAAAAATCGTCTGATCATCATGAAATTTTGTACAGGGATGTAAAGTTAGATTCTCTTGGATGAGTTCGTTAACCAGTAAGATCGGCCCAACTTCAGTAGGGAAAGTGGGGGATTTTACCCCTCAAAAGTGGGTTTTTTCCACTTTTCACATTGATATTTTTATTTTATTACCTTTTAGTGTACACCATTAGATTCAGCTCGAAAAAACAAACAATTTGGTATGTTTAATTATTGCTCTACGTCCACTGGTTACCGAGATATTAGCGAATTTCCTTTAGAAATAAGCTATTACCGTCGTTTTCATGGGAGCTGCCGTTTGTATCGATGTAGGGACACCTCTGCGATTACGTAATTATATATATTATATTGTGGATTTTAGCGAATTTCCCTATAGGGAATACGCTATTACGGTAGTAGTCATGGTAAGACCTAAGCCCGGGACCATGATACTTTTTCGTTTTGAGGTCCCTAGAAGCCAAAAACACCGTTCGTTCAAATTGATATATATGTGTATATATATATATATATATATATATATATAGATATGTATGTGTCCATGAACACGATAACTTTTGAACGGAACCTCCGATTTTGATGAAATTTGGTGCAGGGGTGTAAGCCAGCGTCTGCTAGGTTGAGTTCGCGAACCAGAATGATCGGACCATGAGAACGGGGTTTTAGGGGGTTTCAAAAGGGTAAAAAATGGGTTTTTGGCTTTTTTTACTTTTATTTATAAAATTCAACAATTTTAACTTAAACCATTTAAAAGAGCTTAAAAAACAAACAATCTAGTATTTTGAATATTTACCTAGCTTAAATGGTTATCGAGAAAATCCAAAAACTGTGTTTTCCATGTTATTCTTACGGGAAATTAACAAAACCTTCTATATTGCTTATTTATTGACATATCTTGATAAAATTTGGTAAGTACATTCATTCGGAAGCGTTTAACTTATATTTGCTTAGAAAACTCGTATGGCGGCAAACCTACGTACTTACCCCTATGGGGTTTATGGGGAAAATAAAAAGAACACCATAAACGGATAAAATTTGGTATGTACATTCCATAGGTTGGGTTTAACTTATATTTACCAACAAAACCCATTTGGCGGCAAACCTACATACTCCCATCCCCATGGATTTTATGGGGAAATAGAAACTATGCCAAGATTCCATTGGAAATTCGCTGAGTACGCAGGTCTGCTGCGACGGGGGTATTTATCTTTCTCAGCTTTAGCCATAGCAACTAGTTCTTCTATTGATAGTGGATGTACTTCAGGAAATTTTAAAATTAATTTAGCTTGGTATCCTTCTTTAGCTAATACATCTATATCTTTAGTCATTTGTTCAACAGTGTTGTAATCTTTTCCATAGATTTTTCCATCAAGTTGAATCATCATTCTGTACAACATTTTCTTAAATAGGTCTTGTCGTGGTGAGAGCTGAGAAGCGAATGATTATTTATACAAGTATTACATCCTTTTTATTAACTCGTATTGATCACGTGATTTTTTAGTTGTAGTTTTGTCTGTCAAAAGTTATTCAACATTGGTAATACTTTTGGAACTTGATGTTATGTTGACCAGTTGGCGATGAAGAAGTTGTAGGTTGTGTAGAAATAAATATTTCATCATCGCAATATTTTGTTTTAGTGAACATCCTTGTATTAGTAGCACTAACATCAACAGTTAAGTGATAACCACCGGTAAGTAAAACTCGCATTTCGTTGGTTAAATCTTCGAGTTGTTCAAAAGTTGTAATGGTGTTGGTATCATAAGATGCACAATTGACTTTGAGAGACATCTTTTAGTTTTTATATTAAGCGATAGAGTGAGCGAGATTTGTACGGTACGAAAGGTAGTCGTAGACTGATGAATTTTACAAGTAGATTTTCGCTTTTATAATCACACAAAAGTGGGTCAAGGTCATCCCGTGGAATTTTAAAAAAAAAGCAACATATTGTAATGTACAAAGACATCACAATATGTTGCTTCTTTTAATTTTTTGTTTTTTTTATATTATATTTATTGAAAAACAATTACAAATAAATAGTTACAATGTTATGTACAAACTAATCAGTAGTAGGTGTTACATGAATAGTTAGTTCAGTTGAGTTGTTTCCACTTGGTCCGTGCGAAACCAAATAGAGTGCGCCGGGTTGAACTACACGAAGATCTTCATTTTGAAGAAGTTGTACAAAGCGTCTTGGTAGGAAGATCTGAAATTTTGGTTCGTCACCAACTGTATATGGAGCCTCGCTCAATGTGCAATTAATAGCATCACCTACTGAAGTTTCCATTTTCTTGATTGTATGAATGATGTAGTGTTTTTCTTCTTTTAGTTCAGAACATTTCTTTGTAGGTAGAATTGATGATTTAGAATGAGCGTTGAACTGATCAACTAAACTTTGAAGTAAGATCTGTGATGCCATCTTGATGTTGTTGTTAATCTTCTTGTTAATAAGAATGTCCGTTGGAGATGTTGTCTCTTCGGAGGTTAGAGTAATACTCATGCTGCGTCATGGTAGCGCTCTCGCTTTTATAATCGACACTACACCCACCACTTTGTTGAAGGAAATTGTTCAAGCGGTAGGCATTCTTTAAAGCGCACTGCGACCTTCGATGTTTAAAACTTTTTGATGAAATACAAAGTTCGTTGAAGTAGCATTGGAAATCTTTATCAATTATTGCATTAATCACTTCGTTGCTTGTAAATGATTGTATCCAATTTGCTTTTTCCAATCCCCTTGTGTAGATAATTTTAAACTCTTTGCAATAATGATTCATAATGTGCGGCATCATGTTATAATTAATGAAACCTTCATCCCATCTTAAGTTGTGAAAATGTTTGTTCAACCATTTGTTTGTAACTTTCGCTTTAGTTGTTAGTCTATTAAATGGTACTGGAGGTTTGAACAAATAATGATAAACTACTGATGTGTTCATGTCCAAGATTACTAATTCTTTAATAATAAAATTACCATCATTTCCTCGGAAAGCTTGAAATTCAATTATACCTCTTTTAACTTCCATTATGTGTGGCGCATTAGAAAACGAAACCCGTTTATTCATGATGAAGTCTTACTAACAACTGACTTAAAAATTGAATGAGCCGATGTTTATAACAGACAGGATTGTTCTTCTTCTTTCACTTCTTGTGCCACTTCATCAATATTAAAATTGGTGTGATAGTTGTTTAATTGTCTCCACATTTCAACTTCTTGAGGTATTCTATTAAAGATTGAAGTATCCACGGGACCGTATAAAATTGGAACAAAAGGTTGTTTGTCCAATGTATCAATTAGATAGTCTTTAATTATTGCACTTGAAAATATTAGTTGTTTCAAATATCTGGTGACGGGACCGGTAGTACAACTTAAAGTGTAAAATTCTTCTTTAGTGAAATATAATTTAACATTGTGTGTAGTTAAATCTCTGAAGCGAACAATTTGTCCTCCACGATGTTTTACTATATCAACTTCAATATTTGATTCCAATAAACTTAATCTTGTTCTTCTTCCAAATGTATTGTTACCTAAATAGCACTCCAAAAGATGTAAATGTTTCATGAGAGATTCCCAAGTAGTTTCACTGAAAGTAACCATTTTGTTTCCATGATTTAAAATAACAATTGGTGAATAATCCATTGATTTTAAAATTCCAACTGATATACTTTTTGTCATGCATGAAGAAATTGGGTAGATAATCCGAAGAAATACTTCTGTTAAAATATTGGTTGTAATGTTAACTTCAACCTTCTTCCTTTTTACTTCTTTTTCAGCTTCTTCTTCTTCTCTCTTCTTATGTTTGTTAAACTTTAGGAACTCGTCCATTTCTCGTTCAACTTGTTTTTCTATATCTGAACTATTATCATCCATTAGAGGTGTATTTTCTTCTCCGTTAGTAGAATTAATCTTGCGAATGATGTTTCCCATACGACGGTTGAAGATAGAATGAAGTTTCCACTAATTATTTTCTCGCTTTTATATTTTTCGTAAAATCCTTGAAATTTATACAATTACATAATTGTTTGTTTTCAACTTGTCTTTCACAAATGAAATTCTAACCTCAAAAATTGAAGCAGATAATTCTAACCTCAAAAATTTGCAGTCGTTGTACAATTCTTCTTAAAGTACATTCTTCACAATTCCGGTCAGCGGTGTGTAAGTAAATATTTTATCATGTAGAATTAGACAGTATGCCGAAGTTCCATCCGCTACTGGTTCTTCAAATTCCATTTCAATTTTTATATCCACACTTGATGATTTTACCGATTCATTTTGTTTTGAACAATCGATTACAATTATTGGAGCCTTGGAATAATACTGGTCAGGTGATAATAGTGGTGTATTAGTTTTTCCATAATATGACGATTGAAATCTTGCATACATATCGTATAAAATGGAAAAACGTTTTTTGCTGAACATGACATTCAAATTGTCATAGGGAAAGAATTGAGAGTTTAGGAAAAGTTTACAATTCTTTATTTTACAGTGATCAAATTGACCAGCATTTGCAGTGATAACATCTTTTCGCTTAGTTTGAAAACCGAGTATTATGTACCTTGCTCGTTCCAAGTAAGTTGATGTCTTGACGGTCCATGTTTGTCGTTCTGTCTGAGGTAGTGTAGGGTATTCATGAAATTCCCAACTTCGGAATGGCATCACAATATCACGGTCAGATTTCAACTTTCTCAATAATAGGATTCTATGTTCATCAGCCAATCTTACATGAGGTACTCTCCAAACAACTTTATCCAACTGTAGTTGCCATTCCAGTTTATCTTCCGTAGTTGCAGGGTCTGCAAGTATCAAGTCCTTATTAGTTGAAGATCTGAGTAATACTAATACTGAGCTCCCGACTCTTCCGTTGCGGTTTAAATGATAATCCCATGTTGACTTTTATGTTGCTGCTCTGATGTGTATCCGTATAGTAATTGTTTCTCCTCTAAAGTCAACACTATGACCGTCTTGATCCAATATGTTCAGTACGATGTCTGAAATGAAACTGGTGTTTAACGGTAGGTATATCAAGTTTTGTGGCTTCTCAACAATTTTAAAACCGGGAGCCACTGTTGGATAAAATGTATGTAAAATATGTTGATTAACTCCATATCTATACGATCCGTGTATAATGTTGCATGTGACATCGATACTATTTACTTTCAATATTGTTACAGTTGAATCACCTGAATGAGTAGTTCCAGGAGTTAAGATTTTCTTTTTTGTATCTGTAAATCCAAGTAAACTGCCAATCGACTGTTCCAAGCTGACATCAATATAATATTTTGAAGTTATTTCTGCTTTTAAAGTATTATTGTTTCCTTTAACGGTGATATTGTCTTCTCCGAGTTGTCTCTGTAATAATTGGTTTATATCATCAATTTCATAAGCTCCAGTAGGAAATGTAATTATTTTCAATTCTGAGTATTTTCCTGCAGCATCCTTAGTTTCATAATAATGTAGTAAATTGTTCTTCCCTTCCGTAACATTGGGAATTGAGTTGTAGGTAGTCAAATCAAGTAATGCCGCTTCCCATAATCGTTCCTTGGATAGACGCAATGCTGGGAACAGCGTACTTTTCAATGTGGATGAATTTCCACTCAATGACACTGTATACGATGACATCTTAAAGCTGACTGACACTTTTCGCTAGAAACTCCAAACATAAATGCCCACATATTTCAGTATTGTTAGGTTGTTCTCTTTTGTAATTGTAAAAAATGTTTTTTGAGTTTCGAAAATAATGTTGAAGTTCTTTTGGCGGTGGTAGATTGCCAAAACTGTCAAAGTAGTAAACGGTTTGTCCGAGCTTTTTATAGCATACCCAATGAGTACCTGGACCATAGGTGGAATCCAAATTTACTATTCCAGTTTCATTTTTCCATATTTTAGTTGGTAATGCATCTTTCATAAAAACTCCTCGAAAGAATGGTATTTTCAAACATTTTACATAATCATTTAACTGATGATTTGTTAAGGCTTTATTTGGAATTATCAATTGATTCTTCTTATTTAGTACACACGGTATGGTCTTAGGTATAAACCTGCTCCGTTTTTTACCATTTGCCAAACAGAAGTCTTCTTTACACTTGCTTTATGAGTTCTACGACGTCCTTTTTTAATGTTTCCACCTCTTTTGGGAGTGCCTCTCTTTGCAGGTCTTCCTCTGCGACGTTTTCCACCACCTAACTTTGCTTTCGTCTTCATGGCTGTAGTTACTGCCCAAGCCGATGCTTTTTCTGCAATACTTGCGTCACTTGATTTTACTCTTTGCCAAGCTTTTTCCGCTAGAATTTTATCTGCTATTGATCTATTTGTTGAATCTTTATACTTTGAATATGCTATATCGTGTTCTTTGCAAGCTTGATCTAATTTATTAATTCCAGGATCTCCTCTTGCTAAACGTTTTGCCAACTTAGTTCCAGGTCCACAATATTGATAACCTCCGGGCAGATGTAATTCGTATGGTAAAGCGTCTATCGCTCGATTCACAACAGTACCAATTGGAATCCGTCTGAGCAGGGATAATGCAGCTGATGTTAAACCACGTCCTCTCTTGCCGCTGTCTTGACGACGACTGAGCGATATGGTCTTCATTATGCTGTTTTATGTAACCAACGTCTTCACTCTATGAAATACTTTATGATAATGAATCCTTTTTTGTATATTCCATACTTAAATATTCATAAGTTTTACTAGTATCTATCAATGATTTCATCTTTAATCCATTGGTTTCTCTGAGAATCTTCGATTTTGTTGTGTTTCATCGATGTTTTTATTAAATGATTATGCATATCAATAACTACATTACCTACAAGATTCATTACATACTCTACATTAGTAGCATCTTTGTAATTTGTTGGATTATCAAGATTTGTGATACGTTTACCATTACATGTATACACAGATGGATCGTTATTAGAGGTTGCTATAACTTGATTAATAGTAGCAACATCATTCTGAGCTATTCCTGCTGATATGTTAGATATTCTTCTATTTTTTCCATCATATAAGTTATTTATTTTATCTAAAACTATAGTTTGTTTCACAACAACACAATCATTATCATCTTTACCAGATTTTACATGGGTTAATCGTCTACCTCCACATATAAAGTTAACACCAGTAGCTGATAGTTGTGGCACTTGTGTTAAAATAACAGCATCATGTTCTTCCGTGCCTAAACTTATATTTGACAATCTTTTATTTTTTCCATCCCACTTGTCATTTTTTAGTTGTAGTAAGGTAAACTTTTCACTTCCTTGCATAAACTCATCACCTTTCTTTGACACTACCTGATTTTGTTTAACAAAAGCGGATGTTCCTTTCTTCAAGCTTTCATTCATTTGTCTCACGGTAGCAGCATCCGATGGAGTTGAACCATCTTTCAGATTGGACAACACTTTTCCATGACAATCAATAACAGCATCATTATATAAAATACAATTATCTTTAATATATTTTATATTAACACCATCACTTTCTTCTTTAGGATATCCAATATCGTTTATAGTATATTTATAAAAAGAAAATCCATCCTTTTTCTTTTCTGGTATTACAGAGTGCAAATAACGCTTATTGATTGTATCTGTATCATCAGTTGGATCTGCCACATTAGTTATTTTATAATTTAAAGCATTGTACATTTTTCCACTTTTAGTCTTTTGCAACAGTAAAGCGTAATCCATCGCAGATAGCAAATAGCCTTTATTAACAACATCTCCATTGTTGACTGGTTTTGCAACATTAATAACCCTGTGAGATTTTGCATCATACAGTTGGTTGTTGTCAAGTTTTAAACTTGTAGATGTTTCCTCCTTCACTGTTTTTAAATTTGTTGCATCTCCATCTTCTTCTGGATCTCTAACAAACTTTAAACGTTTATTATTTATGTTATAGTCACCTTCGGGTGTTTGTGGTAATCCACTTCTTTTTCTGTTTTCTCCAACTTGCACTCCTAACGCGGAGTATCGTCCGAACTTGTCGACGCTCATGTTAGAACTGACACATTATACACCTGCAACTCTTATATATCCGCGGACAATTATACAATTATGCCGCGATTCCTGAGTTCGTCAATCAGAGCTACCCATTCATTATTTAAACCTGTATGACCAGCTTCCATGGCTTTATGCAATAGTCTCATTCTATCAACCAATTTATTAATGTCGTTGTAGTAAATCACAGTTACTTTTAAAACTAAACACCTGCCCTCCAAACATCTGTTAGGACAGATGTTATGGGACAGATGTTGAAAGAACAAATGTTAGGGTGGAAATGGCTAGAGCACAGGCACTTGGTTGAACTAAATTTGCATATAAATTAACTAGAGTTGAACTAAAAATTCGCATAAATTAAAAGTTAGTTCAAAACTAAAATTCGACAGTGTTAAAAAAACTAACAGTTCAACAAAAATAAACGTTAGTTCAAAACTGAAATTCAACAGTGTTAACCAAATTCTAACAGTCTTACAAATAGGTCAAGGTAATCCAATTTAACGCGAGAATGAGGAATAGAGCACTAAGTGGCATGTTAGTCCATTACCACAAAGTGATCTATTCCTCGCTCTCTATTTTACATCTATTTTTCTTTGGTTTACTTATTTATATTAAAATGTTCAAATATTACTATGTAGAATGTCTATTCTTGCTTTTCAATTCTTCGATTGTTTTTAGCAATTGTAACAAATATTCGTTAGTTTTCACCAAAGTCTTTATTTTGCTACATCCAATTTCAATAGAAGGTATTATAAGTTGTAATTTTATAAGTTCGATCTTTTCTTTCTTGCGAATTTCTCTCTTTATTATGTTATTCCTTATTTTTGCTGAAGATTTAAACTCCATGCTGTTTCTGCTAAAGCCACAATAATAAAAGTCTCTTCAAAAAACCTGCATTTATACACATTCCCCCACCATTTTATAATCCCCACTCCTTTCCCCCTTCTTTATAGGATTTGAAAGGGATAGGGTGTAGGGTGGGGGAAGGGTAATTTTGTTATTACACTAGTTGTGCAAGAAAATAGCCGCCAGTGTCCACACCTTGTTCATAGCACTCCATCATAGATTGTGCCCACTGCAACATGCGGTCTCTGTCATTTGGTGTGACAAGGAAAGAATGACTATCACCATACAATATAAAAGAGTCAATTCGTACATAACATCCTGAGTCCAACCATTTATTAGCTTCAGCCATAAACTTTTCTATTGTATCAAATGGAAATTGTGGATCAATTGCTATGACTTTACGTTCTTCACTAAGTTCAACAGTATAATCATCATCGTCCTCATCATCTTCACTTTCACTGTCGTTACTTAAAGTGTCTTCAGATTGTTCAAAAACATCAGAAATTTCGGAAAAATTGAAATTTTCATTCAGATGAGGAGGCATTTTGAAGCAAGAAATATTGTAAACAGCAGAGACGAAACGACAAGAGCGGCGTGTAGAAGAAAAATGAAGGGGTGACCAACGCTCGCTCCGCTTTTATAATAGTATGCAAATGAGGGGTAGGAGCTGACCGTGACCAGTCATCGACCCAAAGGAGTGGGGGGAAGTACTTTTCTTACTACTTGGATGGAAGTAGGTTAGTAGGTCACGAGACTTAGAGTGTTAAAAAATAATGGGGGAGAAACACAACGCTATAACGCATTGTGTTTCTCCCCCATTATTTTTTTAAGCAACAATTTGGAAAAAACTAAGTGAATTTACTGTTTACGCCCCCACCTTGTAATACGATCCTTTTTATCCCTGAGGAGAAAGTCTTGAGAATCTAAATTGTTAAATCTCTTCTCTTTACACAAATTCTCACAAACTCTAATTTTATATTTTAAGCCGTTACATTTTGCCAAAATGTGTTGGTGGTCAACAACACTTAGAAAAAAATATTTCAAACCTTTCTTAAGCCTCTCTCCTCTGACGGATATTATTTCAGGATCGTCTTCAACGGTGGGGGTTTCTGTCAGTTGTGGTCCAGAAAGATGTTTCACGACATGTACACGGCAAAAACTTTCGTTTTTAACACATTTCCTCCCACAAGCTGATCCTTTCTTAATTCCCCTGGTGAGCACTTCAGGGCAAGTAGTGGAACGGCTAAATGCCCTACGACGCTCTTCTTGTAATAATTGAAATTGCTCTGAAGGAGCAGGCTTAGGAGCAGGTTTGGGAGTAGGCTTAGTGGATTTAGTTTTATGATAGGTGTGGTCTTCAGGCATAGTAAGTGGTGGGGTAGGAGGCAATGGTGACAGTGGAATGACAGGTGTACTAAGACGATGAAGCAAAGTTTCAAATGAAGGGGTATTAGGACGGGGAGCTGGCTTCTGTGGAGGCGGCATGATGGTTGATGGCGGTGTGGAGTCGTTTGAAAGCGAAGTAAAAGGCAAAGGCGGTGAAAAAATGCTTCGAAGTTTAGAAGTCTTGGTAGGCGGAAGAATAGTGCCAGAAGTTGAAGGTTGGGATCCAAGTTGCTTCTTGTACCACTCAGGAGGATTTTTCAGACGAAGAGTTTTCTTAGGTGCAGTAACAGCCGTAGTAGAAGTTGAAGTAGAAGTAGAAGTTGAAGTAGAAGTTGTAGTTGGCAGAGATGACATGGTTGTGGCTCCAAGTTCGCAGCGTAACGTCTGGAATCAGAATGAAATGTTAGCCGCAGTCGGTGCGTCTTTTATAACAATATGCAAATGAGAGGGGTAGCAGCTGGCCAAGACTGATTATTAACCTGGGAGGTGGGAGAAAAGGGGAAAGAGAAGGTATTTATTTCAAATAATTCGCATAACTTTTGACTAAAATAAGATAACCACATTCTTCTTTTACCAAAATGTTTGTTTTACATAGACCTTTTCAATGATGTATCGCTTGTTCAAATCCGTCAATCCGTTATCAAGTTATAGCCATTTTAATTTTTCAGGTCATGACCGGTCATTCACCCGGAGTAGTGGGGGAAGGAGTGAGGGTGTAGGAGTGGGGGAAAGGAGGGGGGGGTGCTCCATATTTTCGGGGGGGGGGTTCACCGGGGGGGGGTGCTCCATTTTTTCGGGGGGGGGGGTTGCCGGGGTAGGTCATTGACCTTTCCGAAAGTGGGTCAAGTTCATTCAAGATTTATAATGATCCAAGGTGATGGGAACAGTAATACTGTTCCCACCACCCTGTTTGCCTAACGGTTCCCACTCCCAACCCACTAGTTACGTTCTGCGAGGGAGGTCCCTGGACCGTCCGGGTCTACCGTAACGGTCCTGTCCGGGCTACCGTAACCATTAATTTAAAGGGAAACTGGAACAGCTAATGCAGAAACGCAACTCTAACACCCACCCAAGCTAATCTCACCCATTATATTCCTAAACAAAATGCAAAAACCTAGTCCGCTTACCTACAATTTGCGGATGTCCCACCCCTTCTAAGTGAAGTTCAATGGAACTTCTTAATTTACAATTAATCTACCCCCTAACATCTAGCTGTAAGGCAAAACAACATTAATTAGTAGTACCAACACTTAAAACTAACAACACATCATTATTAAAAAACCAAATAATTCAACACAACCAAATACCATCATTATTCTTAAAATTAATACACCTTAATGCTAAACACCTCTTAAAATTAATACACCTTAATGCTAAACACCTCTTAAAATTAATACACCTTAATGCTAAACCCAACTTATAACTAACATCGCAATGCGCAAATTATTTCTTAAATACAACTTAAAACTAACACACACACACACACACACACACACACACACACACACACACACACACACACACACATACCACATTGCATTAAAAAACGCAACATAGTAGAAGAAGTTCAAATATATATAGGCCTACTATATATTTGAAACCTCTTGCTGAGTCGCCAACAACCTTTCGCTATGAAAGTTTGTTGACGACTGACGCTAAGATCAGACTCGTATCGCTCCTCGGATTCTCGAGTAGTGGGGGAAGTTGTTTCACTCCAGTACAGTGTTCAATCCAGTCCAGTTCGCAGCAGTGTAAAAGGAAGGTGAAGGAGTGGGGAGCGGCATATGCACTGCAACGCAAAACCAAGGTTTGAGGTTAGAATTATCCATGTGTAGTAGCGCTAAAGTGAGTAATACAGGACTTGGCGCATGCGCAATAGCATAGTCATTCTTCCGATCCAAAGTACTTGTTGCATGCGCAGCAGGTTTGAGGTTAGAATTATCCATGGCAGCTGCCATGTTTAGTCTGGTTTCACCACATAGAGTCAGCAACCGGTGGTGACCGGTCATTGGCCTAGAAGGAGTAGGGAAAGGTGGTGACCGGCCATTGACCCAGAGGAGTGGGGGAAGGGGGGGGCTCCATTTTTTCGGGGGGGAGGGGGGGGAGGGAGGGGGAGGGGGGGGAGGGGGGTGGAGGGGGGGAGGGGGGGGTCATTGACCTTTCCGGTCATTGTCCCCAAAACCCCCTACTTCTTTTACCATCTGTCCGGCAGCTGCCCGGAGTAATTGCCGCTATAAAACCAGGTAGTTGGTCGGCATCTGACAGCATTTGGCTAGGGTTATTACTGCCTCTATAAAAGCGGATAGTTTATCGCGTCACAAACATTCATTACCTTGCATCCTCGCAGTGATCACCTCTCCTTAGTTTTACTTTATAACTACTTCGTTACTTCTAACATGCAATTTAGCATTCATCAGCATGTGGCTTCCTAGCCACTTCATTAAATGAGTCTAGTTAATTCTAACCTCAAATATTACTACTATATTGTTCTGTTTCAATATCCTTTACACTTCATTTTATACCTCAGTCTTCTTTTAACTTCTGAATGTAACACATTAGCTATAATGGTTGCACAATGTTTAAGGTTAAAACTTTTGCGAACACAACATATATTACGAAGTACTTCTAAATCTTCAATTTCAAAGTGTAAAACTAATTTAAATAGAGTTAGGAAGAAATACACTTTTAACCCGTTATATTCTTCTACAACTTCGCAGGTTAACGTTGACGATAGTGTTATTCACGACATTTTACGTTCTATGTTATGCTTCCACAACTTTGAACTTATTACTCCTATCGACTGTGTTCAACAGGTTTTCCTATTTTACTCCCACCATTCCTTATATAAATGCGCTCACCGCAATTCCTACTTCATTATCCTCTATTCTCTTCAGCTAAGCTAGGATTTGAGGTTAGAATATCCATGGCGGCCGCCATGTCTAGTTCAGTTTCACCACATAGAGTCGGCGACCGGTTATTGGTCTAAAGGAGTGGGGGAAGGGGTGGTGGGGGAAGGTTGCCATTTTATAAGCCCTCTCCCTAGGCGGCGCTTCTCATTCCATCGCCAACTTTCAAACGATAAACACCTCTCCCATGGCACAAATGAATTATCCCACTATCACCAACTAGTTTAAATTTGAACTATTTCTGGTGGTAGTTGGGTAGGCTTTTTTAAAACTTACTCTGGATGGCCTTGACATACTTTCCAAGCCCCCAGTTATACCTGTTAAATTTCAGTTTTCAACTAACTCTTAATTTTTGTTCAACTGTTAGAGTTTAGTTAACACAGTTGAATTTCACTTTTAAACTAACTTTTAATTCATGCCCAATTCTACTTCACATTGAGGGCATATGCTCTCGCCATCTGCACCCTGCAGCTGCCCTGGCAGCTGACACCATCTGACCCCTGCAGCTGCCCTGGCAGCTGACGTCACTTCCGGTTTAGAAGTGGCTTTTTCCCTCTACTTAGTGTGAATACAAAGTTGTTCCGTTTAACGAGAGCTTTAATATGATGTACAAAAAGACATGTGTTTGTATTTAAAATTTTTGAGTTTTGTTTATGTAAAAATGTTCAAAAATATTAAATTTTTGAAATTTTAGTTTTTTTATAAATTTTGTCTTGTGACATATCATTGTAAAGCTTAGCTTAAGTAGTGGGGTTTGGTTACTTTCAAAACGGAAGTCGTGCCAATTGCCAGCCGCTGCCGGCCAGCTGCCATCGGCCAGCTGCCAAATCAGTCGCTGCCGCCATATGCCATGCCATATAGCTTCCGGTGGGGGAGGAGATGTTATTTGAAATTTGAAATTCAACTTGACAATTGGGTTATGGAAAGTATGTCAAGGTCATCCAGAGTAAGTTTTAAAAAACCCTATCCCGCTACCACCGGAGTAATAGTTCGGAGAGTGGAACTAACTCCGGTGATAGCGGGATAGGCATAGAATTAGGTTTGTGAATTTTATTTGTGAAAAACATACAATCAATGTGTGACAGCAGTGTTTAAACAAGTTGAAGTTTTGTTATGAACTACAGAGTTGTAAACACAAACACCGACGACGATGAGAAGGTAAACGCAGAGTCCCCAGATGATGTATTTAAAAAGTTTGAACAAACGTAACATCTCGAGTTGGTTTTCCCGTTCCATTTCCAATCGTTTGATTTCCAATTTCAATTTATCCTCTTCCATCCTTGTTACAAATGGAACTTCATCCATCATATCCATCATGTTTGTGTTTTTTTTTTTTGAAATTTTGAAAGAAGCGATGTTGATAGTTGAAGAGGCGAGGATGGAATGAGAGTTAAAAGAGGGAAATGTCGGTTAAATAAAGAAGTGGTGGGGGGAAAGAGCGTTGTTACATAGAAGCGGTGGGGGAAAGATGCTGCTCATCATTTGCCTCAGAAGTTGTGTCCGACTGTAGAGGGGTAAGAGGAGTAGTATTTAGTAAACTGTCTTCATCAGAACTTTCAACCTTATTACAAATAGGACAAGCGTAAGTTATTTCCAAATTCATTGTAATAGCGTTAAATTTATCTATAATTTCATTTAAAGCATTAAATATTTCTTGTAAATCATCTTTTGAGTTTATTTCAAAACTAGCATTCATTCGTGCCGATGGAGAGGTGTTCATGGTTAGAAAGTTGGCAATCGAATGAGGATAAGCGCCTAGGGAGGGGGCTTATATAATGGTGACCTTGAGCAGGCGTCTAGGGAGGGGGGCTGTCTAGGGAGGGGGCTTCTATATAGGGGACCTTGAGCTTATGATTGAATAAAACGTTTAGTTCTTCTTCTTCTTCGTCTTTTAATTCAATTATTTGAACCGAAGTAGTTGTTTCATCCTCTTCACTCGATGAAGAAAACAATTCACCAGGATTTAAATATTGAACTACAATTCTGAACCATCTTATAGGATATTCGTCAATGACAGAAAGTAAGTTTTGAAACAATTCTTCCATCTCCTCCCTGTCAGTTATTATATGTTCAAACTTGATAAATTTTCCTTCCATGTTGTTAGTTAGAGTGTTGGAAGTGGAATGATTTAATATTATATAAAAATTAGAACTAATGGTGGGGGAAATCTCAAGGTCATCCAATTGAAGTTTTAAAAAAGAGTGTAAAACTGAAATTAAACATTTGATGGTTCTACAGGATCGGAATACCAATCTGATCTGTATTTACATCTTTTTATCATATGTGTACAAAAATCATCTTGATGAGACTTGGTGCGTTGACAATGAGCAAGATCTAGAGGGTGAAATTTGAAACATCTTTGAGGACAACATGTATGAAAATATCTTGATTTGTAAAATTTGAAAGTTCGCAATTCTGGTGGCGGTAGTTGTTTTGTTTTACATTTGCAATAACAAGATCCGAAGAATTCACATTTAGTACAAGCTAACCCATCCACCATCATTGGTCCTAAATCTGTACACTGTTGTTCACAACAGTAACGAGGTTTGTACTTGTATTTTTGCTCTTCCATGTTGACGCTGCGGAGTCTAGTGAAAGAATAAGATTGTATAGTGATGAATAGCGAGTTTTATGTACTATGAAAAGTGGTAGGGGTAATTTCAAGGTCATTCAAATGGAGTTTTAAAAAATTATACCTTACAAGTGTAAGGATTATTGAAATTTAGGAAGTTTGTTTCTGTTTGTTTTCTTCAGACTTTTTTTCTCTCTCCGCCTTAGCCATAGCAATAAGTTCTTCTGTTGATAGTGGATGTACTTCAGGAAATTTTAAAATTAATTTAGCTTGATATCCTTCTTTAGTTAATACATCTAAATCTTGAGTCATTTGTTCAACAGTGTTATAATCCTTTCCATAGATTTTCCCATCAAGTTCAATCATCATTCTGTATAACATTTTGTAGAATAGATCTTGTTGTGGCGAGAGCTGAGAAGCGAATGATTATTTATCAAACTGTTACATCCTTTTTATGAACTTGATATTGATCACGTGATTCCTTAGTTGTAATTTTATTTATTAAAAGTTATTCAACATTGGTAATACTTCTGGAACTTGACGTTATGTTGACCAGCTGGCGATGAAGAAGTTGTAGGTTGTGTAGAAAAAAATATTTCATCATCGCAATATTTTGTTTTAGTGAACATCCTTGTATTAGTAGCACTAACATCAACAGTTAAGTGATAACCACCGGTAAGTAAAACTCGCATTTCGTTAGTTAAATCTTCAAGTTGTTCAAAAGTAGTTATGGTGTTGGTATCATAAGATGCACACTTAACCTTTAGGGACATGTTGAAGTTTTGTATTTAATGATAGAGAGTGAGATGTGTACGGTACGAAAGGTAGTCGTAGACTGATGAATTTAACAAGTTGATTTTCTTTTTTATTATCACACAAAATTGGGTCAAGGTCATCCCATGGAATTTTTAAAAAAAGCAACATATTGTAATGTACAAACACATTACAATATGTTGCTTTTTTTATTTTTTTTTTTTAAGGTTTATATCATATTTATTGAGAAACAAATACAAAGAAATATTTACAATCTTATGTACAAACTAATCAGTAGTAGGTGTTACATGAATTGTAAGTTCAGTAGAATTGTTTCCACTTGGTCCATGTGATACCAAATAGAGTGCGCCGGGTTGAATTATACGAAGATCTTCATTTTGTAGTAGTTGTACGAAGCGCTTTGGTAGGAAGATTTGAAATTTTGCTTCATCACCAATTGTATAAGGTGCCTCGCTTAATGTGCAATTTATAGCATCACCTACTGAAGTTTCCATCTTCTTTATTGTATGAATGATGTAGTGTTTTTCTTCTTTCAGCTCGGAACATTTTTTTGTAGGTAGGATTGTTGATTTTGAATGAGCGTTGAATTGTTCAACCAAATTTTGAAGTAAGTTGTTTGATGCCATCTTAATGTTTTTGCTGATGCTAATCTTCTTGTTAATAAGAATATCCGTTGGAGATGTTGTCTCTTCGGAGGTTCGAGTAATACTCATGCTGTGTCATGGTAGCGCTCTCACTTTTATTATCGAGAATACCCCCACCACTGACACTACCCCCACCACTGATGCTACCCCCACCACTTTGTTGAAGGAAATTATTCAAGCGGTAGGCATTCTTCAAAGCACACTGTGACCTTCGATGTTTAAAACTTTTTGATGAAATACAAAGTTCATTAAAGTAGCATTGGAAATCTCTATCTATTATTGCATTTATCACTTCATTGCTTGTAAATGATTGTATCCAATTTGCTTTTTCCAATCCTCTTGTGTAGATAGTTTTAAACTCTTTACAATAATGATTCATAATATGCGGCATCATGTTATAATGAATAAAACCTTCATCCCATTTTAAGTTATGAAAATGTTTGTTTAACCATTTGTTTGTAACTTTCGCTTTAGTTGTTAGTTTATTGAATGGAAATGGAGGTTTGAACAAGTAATGATAAATTACAGATGTGTTCATATCCAAAATTACTAATTCTTTAATAATGAAATTTCCATCATTCCCTCGAAAAGCTTGAAATTCAATTATACCTCTTTTAACTTCCATTAACTGTGATGCAGTAGAAAACGAAACCCGTTTGTTCATGATGAAGTCTCATCCACAACTGACTGTTATTACAAACATGATTGTTCTTCTTTTATTTCTTGCGCTTCTTCGTTTATATTAAAATTGGTGTGATAGTTGTTTAATTGTCTCCACATATCCACTTCTTGAGGTATTCGATTAAAAATTGAAGTATCCACAGGACCATATAAAATTGGAATGAATGGTTGTCTGTCCAATGTATCGATTAGATAATCTTTAATTATTGTACTTGAAAATACTAGTTGTTTTAAGTATCTAGTGACAGGACCGGTAGTACAACTTAAAGTGTAAAATTCTTCTTTAGTGAAATGTAATTTTACATCATGTCTAGTTAAATCTTTGAAGCGAACAACTTGTCCCCCACGATGTTTGATTATATCAACTTCAATATTTGATTCTAATAAACTTAAGTAGTGTCTTTTGGCCACTCCTGGCTCAGGTCAAGGTCAGCGGTTGGAAGTGGCAGGTGTGGGGTTGGAAGTGTGGGGTGGGGGTGACAGTGATGGATGGGTTTGGGAAGTGGGTCAAGGTCATTTGGAGGGGGTTTTAAAAAAGTGGGAGCCGCAGGGGCTCGGTGGGGGTTTTGGGAGGGGCGGCGCCGGGCCGCGGGAGGTTATCGTTTATTTTTAAAATTAAATCAAAGTCGTGTTCTTGTGCAGAGAGGTGTTGGAGTGCCGTCCACTGGTGAGGGAGTGGTAGACGCCAAAGGTGGTGGCGAAGAGAAGGTAGACGCACAACATGCACAGTACGCATTTGAACAGTTGCAGCAGGCGAACCATTCCTTGTTGATTTTCCGTTTCCAATTGCAGCCTGTTGATCTCTAGTTTGAGTCTGTCCTCTTCCAATTGTGTTTTAAGTGAAAAATCATCCATCATGTTTGTGTGCTTGTTTTAATTTCTGTAGGTGAAACGGGAGCGGTGTTGACGGTCGGAAAGTTGGCGATGAAATGAGAAACGAAGATGAGGACAGAGCATATTTACTGGAAAGTGGTGGGGGGTTAAAAAAAAAAACAGTTGTGTGTCCGATCAAACGTCGTCGTCAGCTGTCGGTGTAGTTTTGGAGGATGCAGGAGTGAGTTTTAGCAAACTATCTTCATCTTCAGTCTCAACTCTATCGCATGTTGGACAACCGTAAGCAAGTTCCAAATTCATAGTGATGCAGTGGAATTTGTCTATAATATCTTCTAAAGTTTCCATTATATCTTTTAAATCATGTCTTGTTCTAATTACAAAAGTAGATTTCATTAGTGCTAGCGGATCGTTGTTCATCGTACGGGAGTCGGGAAACAAATGGCGAGCGTCAGTCAGCGGCTCGCTTATATGCGGGCAAGGGCGGTGGAGGGGGAAGTGGAGGGGTGGTGGCGTGGTGGGGGAAGTGGAGGGGTGGTGGCGTGGTGGGGGAAGGGTGATATACCCCCATGCGAATCGTTGGCCAGCGCATTTCGCAGCAAAACGCCGTTCGGGTAGGTAGTAGGAGGTGTACTAAGATAACCATTAGTTGTATTTTTAAGTTAGGAATACTAATAATGTTTGTAAATTAAATATTAAATTTATATTTAACCAGAGCTTGCATTTCTTGTTCCTCGTCGTTTAATTCAACAATTTTAACACCATTAGTTGTCTGTTCCTCTTCCTCTGCACTTTGCGACGATGAAGACATGGAGGTGGCAGAAGATGATGATGAGGATGAAAATATTTTGGTAGGATTGACGTATTGCACTGTGATGTTGATCCATCTTAAAGGATAGTTATCAATGAGTGTGAGTAAGTTTTGGAATAGTTCTTCCATCTCTTCTCTGTCGGTAATTAAATGTTGAAAGGAAATGAATTTATCATCCATGTTGTTCTCAGTGCGAGTAATGAAATAAGAATGAGAAGCGTATCGAATGATCCGTAGAATATATGTTGTAAAAAATAAGTGGTGGGGGTAATCTTAAGGTCAATCAAATGGAGTTTTAAAAAAGGGCTGCATTCAGTGACTACAGCTATACATCTGAAGCTTCAACAGGATCAGTAGACCAATCTGATCTGTACTTGCACGCACTTATGATGCATGTACAAAAGTGGTCTTTATAATATGCATTGCACTCTCGACAATTGACAAGTTTTTCCGGATGAAATTTGATACACCTCTGGGGACAGCAAGTGTGGAAGTATCGTGATTTATAAATTTTGATGGTTCGCAATTCCGGTGGTGGTAGTTGCTTTGTCTTGCATTTGCAGTAACAGGATCCGAAGAATTCACACTTTGTACAAGCTAATCCGTCTACCATCCATCTTCCTAAATCGGTGCATTTTTGTTCACAACAGTAGCGCGGTGCGTCCTCGTTTTTCTTCTCTTCCATGTTGGCGCTTCTAAGTGTTGGCAAGAAATGAAGTTGTATAGTGTAGGATAGCGTGTTTTATAGACTAGGAAAAGTGGTGGGGGTAATCTCAAGGTCATCCAAATGGAGTTTTAAAAAAGATCATCTTACAAGTGTAAGATGTATTTATTTAAGATACTGAGTTTTCATTTTCTTTTTCTTTCTTTACATCTTGTTTGTATTTTTCTTTTTCTTCTTTAGCCATGGCGATGAGATCTTCAGTGGAGAGTGGATGTACTTCAGGAAATTTTAGAATTAATTTTGGTTGGAATCCCTCTTTAGTCAATACTTGAAGATCGGACGTCATTTGTTCTACACTTTGATAGTCTTTTCCGTAGATTTTTCCATTGAATTCAATCATCATTCTGTACAACATGGTATTAGTAGTTGTTTTCGCTGCGTTAGTTGGAGAGCAAATGATGATTCTGTTAGGTTACACGGTCCTTTTATAGATGCTACAGCGACCACTTGATATTATTTAACATTAGTAATATTTCTGGAACTTAACATTACTTTGAGTAGATGGTGTTGTAGTTGAAGGTTGTGTGGAAACGAATACTTCTTCGTTGCAGAACTTCTGTTTAGGAAACATCCTCATGTTGTTAGCGTAAACATCAATATTTAAACGATAACCACCGGCAAGTAACACTCGCAGTTCATTAATAAAATCGTCGAGTTCTTCAAAAGTTGTAATGGTGGTGGTATCATATGATGCACACTTAACCTTAAGAGACATGTTGTTATTCGTAATAACTGGAGAGCCAACAGAGATGTGTACAGCACGAAAGGTAGTCGTAGACTGATGAGATCCTCAAGAAAATTACGGCCTTTATATACCCTCGAAACTAGGTCAAGGTCATCCAAACGTATTTTTAAAAAAAGCAACATATCGATAGTGCAGAAACACTATCGATATGTTGCCTTTTCTTATTATTTTTTTTTCATTTTTATTTTTTATTTATTTAAAATCAGTTACACACATGTACAACAGTATATATATAAACTACAGACTAGTTGCTAGTAGGCATAACATGAAGTGTAAGTTCAGTAGAGTTGGTTCCACTAGGACCGTGGGATGCCAAATAGAGTGCGCCGGGGTGAATCAGTCGTAAATCTTCATTCTGCAGCAGTTGTACGAAGCGTTTGGGAAGAAATACTTGAAATTTCGGTTCATCACCAGGTGTGTAGGGTGCTTCACTCAATGTGCAATTGATGGCGTCTCCAACTGATGTTTCCATCTTCTTAATAGTGTGAATAATGTAATGTTTTTCTTCTTTCAATTCTGAACATTTCTTAGTCGGTAGTATTGTAGATTTAGAATGTTTGTTGAATTGATCAACAAGCGACTGTAGAAAAGTTTGCGATGCCATTATTTTTTCTTACTATTGTTCGTCTTCTTCTTCTTGTGCTTGCGCGTCAGAGGTGTTGACTCCTCGGAGGTTAGAGTAATACTCATGCATTGTCATAGTGCCGCTCTCGCTTTTATACCCATCGCTTCCCCCACCACTTTGCTGGAGATAGACATTCAAACGATATGCGTTCTTTAAAGCACATTGAGACTGCCGATGTTTAAAGTTTTTAGATGCAATACAGATGTTAGCAAAGTAGCAATAAAAATCTTTCTCCATTTGCACATTTATCACTTCATGGTTTGTATATGCTTGTATCCAATTTGCTTTTTCCAATCCTCTTGTAAAAATAGTTTTGAACTCTTTGCAGAAATGATTCATAATGTGTGGCATCATATTGTAGGTTATAAAACCTTCATCCCATGTTAGATTATGAAAATGTTTCATCAACCATTTGTTTGTTACTTTAGCTTTGGTTGTTAATCTGTTGAACGGCAAAGGAGGCATGAATAAAAAATGATAAACAACAGATGTTATCATATCTAGTACCACTAACTCTTTAATTATAAAATTTCCATCATTACCACGGAATGCCTGAAACTCTATGATACCTCGCTTTACTTCCATTATTTCCGTCTTCTTAGAGAATGAAACTCGTTTATCCATGATGACGTTCAGTAGACAACTGGTATGTCAATGCGGATTGACAGCCTTTTATACTCCAACATTCTTCTTCTTCTTACTTAAAATATTCTTTGTCTGTTTAATTTGTTGTTGATTGTTGATTGTTGAAACGTGATTCGTTTTCCTTGTTTTCTTGCTTTTTTTCTTCATCTAAATTAAAGTTGGTTTGATTGTGGTGTAACTGTCTCCACATCTCTACTTCATGCGGGATCCTATTGAAGATTGAAGTATCTACTGGACCGTATAGGATTGGAACATATGGTTGTCTATCCAATGCATCAGTTAAATAATCTTTGATA
>CM061537.1:108197418-108356308 GCA_030545055.2 Neoaliturus tenellus
ATTGTATTTTTAGTTGAAAGCCTTTTCCCTTTATATCTATTTACACTGATTGGATGCTACCTTCAAATTGTGTATAATCTAAGAGTTTATTGCATTTTTTGTTTTACTATTTTGTAAAGTAACACTTATTTGATGCTATCTTTATTTCTTTTTTCTAGCTTCATTAATTACAAGACTTATATTTTTGTATATCAATTATATATACATTCCATCGATTTCATCTATAATTATTATTAGTAAAACATGAAATGTTTTGCTACAACATTTATAAATTGTATGTATTTAAAATGCTTTAAATTTGTTTAATTTAAACTGTTTGTTACAATTTTTTTTAAATAAAAGTTATTTCTATAAATAGCTGTGAATACATTAAAAAAATAAATAAATAACAAATCCATGTGGTTTACAAGATATTAGTTGTACACCTCTTAGCGTTACCCAGAAAACACCACGAGGAGGTGGGTGTACGTCGTTTTCCACACATGCACACACATACACATGGTTTACGGGTCTTTTAGTCAACCGCGCCAGTGACCTTCACTCAAACCAGACTTTTCAAAGGAGTAGCCAAAGTAAATACCTTAACTTCTCAATCTGATAAGTCTCACATTCACACATACATTCATACAGTTTATTCATTAAGAACAATTTTAACAATATTTACAAAATTATGGGGTGTCAATATGTTATTTAAAGAAGATTCATAATGCATACCATAATCATGCATAACCTCCTTAGCTTTATTCAGTATATTTATACTGTTTGGTACAGAATATCTTGTAAGACTTGGTACAAAACCATCTTTCTTAGCTTTCTTCAATGCTCTTTTAAATCGTCTTCTTTCTGTACGAATACACTTGTACTCAATTACTCCATACTTTTCATAGTATGTGTTTTTTTCCAGTACACAAAAGATATGTTTTAAGTCCATATCATCAGGCATAACAGCAACCTTAGGCATTTGATCAACTAACGTTTCAATTAGTTTTTGATTATTTGCCAACACTTTATGTAAGGAGTGAGTCAACTTAAGGTTTTCTCTTTTAATTTTATACTCTCCATACTTGCGAATTGATGGTAGGATTTCTTCAAACACCCAATCTTGAAAGCGTTTAGCTATTTTCATCTTAGACGATATAATTAAGGAATATAAACCTGGTTCATTTATGAATACGGTTCTTTCTTGAAAATTATAGGGTAAAACCGAACTAGTTCCATTTATATCCTTACGCAACTTTTTATATTTTTCCTTCACTAGATCATGTATTGCTTTTCGCGGTCTTTTGTATTCTAGAATCTCTGATATATCATTAGCCTTAAACCATGGATTGTTTTCACGATCAAATAATACAGCTACGGGCTTATTATCAAACATGTAACACTGCAGTGCAGACATAGTGAAGTCGTTTATTTTTCTATTTACTTTCAATATTAATTGAATATTACAAAATAGCATACAGATTTAAATATCCGGAAAAACCGAAATTGTGAATAAGCTGTTCACTCAGCAAATGTTCACCAAACAATGAAGTACGTGGTTAACCGAGCTGCTTATATACCCGATGAAGATGGGGAAAACCCTGCGCGTACACAATTCTATGTTTTATTTTAATCATTTCTTGTGAAGATTCGTCAATAATAAGGGACACGCTCAACAAACAACTTTTATAAATGCTGAAGCGCAACTGCGCGTGCAAAAATAAGGGAAAGTGCTGCACATACACAGTAATATGATAAATTTGAATTTTTTGACAATTTTCCGAATAATGTATCTAAACTGATTATTAACACATCTTACATTAATGTCCTATTTATATTCATTTAGTGGATTGAACTTAAAAATATTAGCTTTACATATATGTGCTACAAATGATTTTTTTAACATCAAAACGACGTTTGCTTGACTAAAAGACAAATGTTCAAAACAATAATAAAATTAAATACAGAACTAATTAGGTTAAAATTTACACATAAAAGACACTATTAAAATAGTACATTAAAGGTAGCAACAAAACGGTGGTCCAATATCTGGCTAAAAATAGAAATTCCTATATCACCATTCAATTAGTAACAAAAGTTTTGTTAAGAATTCACATAGATAAAAAATATATTTATTGGTTTGGCCTTAAAACATTACTTAAAAGTGTTGTTTAAAAACCTATAGCAAAATTTTACATATAGAAATAGAACATCAAAGGTAGCACCAAAGTGGTGCTATCTTTAAGTAGTAACATTTAAATAGGTTAAGCTCAATTAAAAGTTTCAAAATAAAGTTTAAGGTTAAAACTAAAAATTTTTTTTAAAAACCTATTGCAAAATTTTACATATGAATTTAGTACATGAAAAGTAGCACCAAAGTGGTGATATCTTTAAGTAGCAACATTTAAATGGGTTGAGCCCAATTAGAAGTTTTCGAATCACGTTTAAGGTTAAAACTAACGATTTGTTAGAAATTCACGCAGATAAAAAACATATTTGATCGTTTGACTTTAAAGCAATACTTAAACGTGTTGTTTAAAAAACCTGAAGAAAAATTTTGCATATAAAAATACTACATCAAAGATAGCACTAAAACAGTGCTACCTTTAAGTAGCAACATTTAATAAATGGGTTAAGCTCAATTAGAAGTTTTCCAAATCAACTTTAATGGTGAAACTAAAGTTTTGTTAAGAATTTATACATACATAGACATATCTAGTAGTTTTACATTTATTTATTTATTTATTTATTTATTTATTTATTTAGCATATAAAACACCTTTCAATACATAAGATGTACATAAGGTATTTGTCAGAGTCAAGATTGTGTACATACAACTTATCAGCTAGAAAATAAAATTACAATTCTCTCTTCTAAAACTAAAACAATATAATTTCAATTTTTCCGACATGGAAGAAACACACTCAACTTAAAAAAAAAACTCGTCCCAATGAGGCTGTGTTTTTAAGAAGGAGACACCCTCGCCCAGATTACGTATTCCGTCCTGTTGCCGCATTTAGAAACTCCCTAACACTGTAAAAACAATTTGTCAAAAGATAATTAAATAATGAACTTTTGAAGGATTTCTCAACTCTGTCATGTTGAATTCTATTCGGTAGGTTATTGAAAAGCGTGATGCAGCTATAATAAGGAGCTTTCTCAAAAAAAGTAGTTTTATGATTGGGATATTGCAACAGATAAGTATTTCTAGTAAAATGTGAATGGTGATGGTTATTATTAAGAAACATTTCAAAATTGGAAAAAACGAACATTATGCAACGGAAAATATACAATGATGGAAGAGGAAGGATATTGAACCGTCTGAAGTATTGTTTACAAGATGCGTTAAATTTTGCGTGTGCCATGACTCTAATGGTTCTTTTTTGCATGATGAAAATATTCCCTGATTCAATAGAATTTCCCCAAAACATTACGCCATACGATATAAGAGAATGGAAATATGCGTGGTAAACCTGTTTTAAAGTCTGCAAATCAACCACCTGACACAGAGAGTAAATAGAGAAAAAAGCCTTACTGAGTCTAAGGCATCATTAAACCAAAACTTAAAAGTGTTGCTTAAAAACCTAAAGAAAGTTTATCATATAAAATTCAATATAAAATAATACATCAAAGAAACCACAAAAACGATGCTAAATTTATCAATGGGTTTAATCCAGTTAGAAGTCTCCAAATTACCTTAATCGTTAAAACTAAGGTTTTGTTAAGAATTTACATATATACACACATCTATGGTAGTCTGTCCTTAAACCAATAATTAATAGTGTTCCTTGAAAACCTAGAGAATTTTTTCCATACACCATTCTATAGAAATAGTAAATCGAAGGTAGCACAAAAACGGTGCTACCTTTAATTGTAGCTATATGTACACACATACCATGTCTGACGATAATTGGATCAACCACTTCTAAAATGTACGATATTTAAGTTTTGCCCCTTAATTTTTTTTGGATGCACCACGCCACGCAATGGTAAACAATTAATGTTTACTCATACCAGCCTACATACCAAATAAGAAGTTAATCGGTCTAGCCACTCATGAGATATACAATATTTAAATTTTGCCCCTTCATTTTTTGAATGCACCCCGCCACGCAATGGTAAACATTTAATGTTTAATCATAACAACCTGCAAACCAAGTAAGAAGTTTATCGGTCCAGCAACTCCTGAGATATACAATATTTAAGTTTTGCCCCTTCATTTTTTGGATGCACCACGCCACGCAATGGTAAACAAATAATGTTTACTCATACCAGCCTACATACTAAATAAGAAGTTAATCGGTCTAGCCACTCATGAGATATACAATATTTAAATTTTGCCCCTTCATTTTTTGAATGCACCCCACCACACAATAGTAAACATTTAATGTTTAATCATACCAACCTACAAACCAAGTAAGAAGTTTATCGGTCCAGCCAATCCTGAGATATACAATATTTAAGTTTTTCCCCTTCATTTTTTGGATGCACCCCGCCACACAATGGTAAACATTTAATGTTTACTCATACCAACCTATATACCAAGTAAGAAAATAATCGGTAGAGCAACTCCTGAGATATACAATATTTAAGTTTTGCCCCTTCATTTTTTGGATGCACTCCGCAATGCATGTCAAAAACTTAATGTTTACTCATACCAACCTACATACCAAGTAAGAAGTTTATCGGTCCAGCCAATCCTGAGATATACAATATTTAAGTTTTGCCCCTTCATTTTTGGATGCACCCCGCCACGCAATGGTAAACATTTAATGTTTACTCATACCAACCTACATACGAAGTAAGAAGTTTATCGGTCCAGCCAATCCTAAGATATACAATATTTAAGTTTTGCCCCTTCATTTTTTGGATGCACGCCACCACGCAATTATAAACATTTAATATTTACTCATACCAACCTACATACCAAGTAAGAAGTTAATCGGTCCAGCCACTCCTGAGATATACAGTATTAAGGTTTTACCCCTTCATTTTTTGGGATGCACCCCGCCACGCAATGGTAAACATTTAAAGTTTACTCATACCAACCTATATACCAAGTAAGAAGTTAAAGGGTCCAGCCACTCTTAAGATATACAATATTTAAGTTTTGCCCCTTCAATTTTTGGATGCACCCCGCCACACAATGGTAAACAATTAATATTTACTCATACACACCTACATACCAAAGAAGAAGTTTATCGGTCCTGCCACTCCTGAGATATACAATATTTAAGTTTTGCCCCTTCATTTTTTTGATGCACCCCGCCACGCAATGGTAAACATTTAATGTTTACTCATACCAACCTATATACCAAGTAAGAAGTTTATCGGTCCAGCCAATCCTGAGATATACAATATTTAAGTTTTGCCCCTTCATTTTTTGGATGCACCCCGCCACGCAATGGTAAACATTTAATGTTTACTCATACCAACCTATATACCAAGTAAGAAGTTTATCGGTCCAGCCAATCCTGAGATATACAATATTTAAGTTTTGCCCCTTCATTTTTTGGATGCACCCCGCCACGCAATGGTAATTTAATGTTTACTCATACCAACCTATATACCAAGTAAGAAGTTAATCGGTCCAGCCACTCCTGAGATATACAATATTTAAATTTTGCCCCTTCATTTTTTGGATGCAACCCGCCACGCAATGTTAAACATTTAATGTTTACTCATACCAACCTATATACCAAGTAAGAAGTTAATCGGTCCAGCCACTCTTAAGATATACAATATTTAAGTTTTGCCCCTTCATTTTTTGGATGCACCCCGCCACGCAATGGTAAACATTTAATGTTTACTCATACCAACCTATATACCAAGTAAGAAGTTTATCGGTCCAGCCAATCCTGAGATATACAATATTTAAGTTTTGCCCCTTCATTTTTTGGATGCACCCCGCCACGCAATGGTAATTTAATGTTTACTCATACCAACCTATATACCAAGTAAGAAGTTAATCGGTCCAGCCACTCCTGAGATATACAATATTTAAATTTTGCCCCTTCATTTTTTGGATGCAACCCGCCACGCAATGTTAAACATTTAATGTTTACTCATACCAACCTATATACCAAGTAAGAAGTTAATCGGTCCAGCCACTCTTAAGATATACAATATTTAAGTTTTGCCCCTTCATTTTTTGGATGCACCCCGCCACGCAATGTTAAACAATTAATGTTTACTCAAACCAACCTATATACCAAGTAAGAAGTTTATCGGTCCAGCCACTCCTGAGATATACAATATTTAAGTTTTGCCCCTTCATTTTTTGGATGCACCCCACCACACAATGGTAAACAATTAATATTTACTCATACACACCTACATACCAAGTAAGAAGTTTATCGGTCCTGCCACTCCTGAGATATACAATATTTAAGTTTTGCCCCTTCATTTTTTGGATGCCCCCCGCCACGCAATGATAAACATTTAATATTTACTCATACCAACCTATATACCAAGTAAGAAGTTAAAGGGTCCAGCCACTCTTAAGATATACAATATTTAAGTTTTGCCCCTTCATTTTTTGGATGCACCCCACCACACAATGGTAAACAATTAATATTTACTCATACACACCTACATACCAAGTAAGAAGTTTATCGGTCCTTTCACTCCTGAGATATACAATATTTAAGTTTTGCCCCTTCATTTTTTTGATGCACCCCGCCACGCAATGGTAAACATTTAATGTTTACTCATACCAACCTATATACCAAGTAAGAAGTTTATCGGTCCAGCCAATCCTGAGATATACAATATTTAAGTTTTGCCCCTTCATATTTTGGATACCTCGTGCCATGCATTTGTAGACACCAAATAAGTGTACACACATACTTTTAATTACAAATGCCTATTTGCCTATTGACTCAAAGTTAAAGCCCTACGCTAGCAAAAGGCAATAATAATGTTAATTTTAGTTTTTTTTTTTTTTTTTGGACAGTTTGACCTTAGATCTGGAAAGTTGATTTTAGCATTTTATTACATGTTAACATTACATGTATACACATACCAAGTTTGAAGTAAGTACATATTGCCATTCAAAAGATATAAAATAAAACTCTTTGGCGCCTTCATTTTTTGGATACCTTTTGCCATTCATTTGTAGACAGCAAGTAAATGTACACACATACCAAGTATGAAGTTAATACATAGAGCCGTTCCTAAGATATGGAATTTCAAAGTTTTGCCCCTTCATTTTTTAGATGCAACCCGCAACATTTTGTTAATATTTTAATTATGGGTACTCACCCCCTGGGGGTACCTCTACTACGTAGTAGGTAGTTTTTTGGGGTCCCCGGACCCCTAGGACGCACCGTTTTCGAGATATTAGCGATTTTTGTGTTTTTTAAGCTGAAGTTTGCATGTTATTCACTTTATATAGTACTGTATGCGTCGTATATAGTATGATAACGTTCTTAGTTGCTTAACAGCTTCTAGCCATTGATTTTATGTGCTGTATAGCCAACATTTTTGTGTTTTATTCACTTTTTATAGTATAGCCTTGGACACATTTCATATAGTATAACTAGATTAGAAATATTTAACATTATAGTCATTGATGTATATTATATAGTAAAGTAGCATTCTCATTTTATACAGTGTAACCGTTGATTATATACATTTTACATTATAGCCATTGATGCAGAGAACTAGTCACAGGTACATTTCATATAGTATAAGCGTTAATCATGTTTATTAACATTATATTCATTGATATTTTGTATAGTATAGCGGCGAATGCATTTCATATAGTATAAGCATTGATCGCGTATATTTAACGTAAAGTCGTCAATGCATAATATATAGTATAGCCTTGGGCACATTTCATATAGTATAACTAGATTTAACATTATAGTCATTGGTGTATATTAAATAATATAGTAGAGTTTTCATTTTATATAGTGTAACCGTTGATTATGTACATTTGATGTTATAGCCATTGACGCTGAGAACTAGCCACAGGTAAATTTCATATAGTATAACTGTTGATTAGTGAATGACATAAGTTGGTTGATTTTATATATTGTATTGCAGCCATCTTTGGGTTTTATTCACTTTTTATAGTATAGTCTCCAGCATTTCATATGTTCTTGTTCCGGCCGATCCAGGTGTTCTTGTTTTATAGTGAATGACGTAAGTTAGTTGATTTTATATACTGTATTGCCAACATTTTTGGGTTTTATTCACTTTTTATATTATATATCCGAGCATTTCATATGTTCTTGTTTTATAGTGAATGACATAAGTTGGTAGGACTGCGAGGAAATGTGGGAAATTGCAGGGTATTTTGGGGAATTTCAGGGTAATTTGGGTAATTCGTGGGGATATTTTGGGGTAAACTGGGTGTAGCCATAACACGTGCTGCGATCTGTTGGAGAAATAGTGAACTAGCTGCAGCCCTAGTACATGCTGAACTCTGGTGGAGGAATTGTGAACTTGCCGCAATCGTAGTACGTGCTGCACTCTTGTGGACAAGAAGCGAACCACAGGCACAATATTATCAGACACATTTACACTACTCTACTCCAAGTACCTCGGTGGCTCAGGGGTAACGCACTGGCCTCACACGCCAGCGGGCCGGGTTCGAATCCTACCCTCGCCTGTGACAAATTTTGTTCTTAAACTCTAACCCCTCCAACCTTCCCCGTTACCTTCCCCTCGCCAGCTGCGTCTGGTTAATTTATGGGCCAATTAGCGAGGGCCTCCACTTCCTCATTTAATAACTCTCGACCTTGCCCGCTCCCCTCGTTGCGTGACTCGCCTAACCGCCGGAAGCTGCCTGCCCCGGAACATGGCTTCCGGCGGCACGTGGCCGGTTTTGAAAGTGGCTTTTTCTATCTACTAACAACGTAACCTTTGCTACGTTGTTGGATTTCACAACATAATGTGATTAAAATCATTAAAATTTATTAAAAAATAATAACAACACAACCTTTGCTACGTTGTTAGATTTCACAACATAATGTGATTAAAATCATTAAAATTTATTACAAAATAATAACAACATAACCTTTGCTACGTTGTTGGATTTCACAACATAATGTGATTAAAATCATTAAAATTATATTACAATATAATAACAACATAACCTTTGCTACGTTGTTGGATTTCACAACATAATGTGATTAAAATCATTAAAATTTATTACAAAATAATAACAACATAACCTTTGCTACGTTGTTGGATTTCACAACATATTGTGATTAAAATCATTAAAATTTATTACAAAATAATAACAACATCATGACAGAATGTTCAACATGATAAAGAAACCAAAAGCATTTCATGAAATTTGTAAAATAGAGGATGGAAGACAAATGATGCACTTTTTGAAATTCTATGAATGTTAAGAACTTTTTATTTCATACTTTTTATAAGAGATAAGTTATGGAAGTGGTAATCGTCGGTTCTAAGCGCCCCCAATTTTAAACATGGTTTTGAATGGTTAGGTCAGGTTATGTCAATCTGATTTACGTTATATTTATCATTTGATTGACAACAATGTGTCTGATTTACTCGTACAAATCCATTTAAGATCCGGCGATCATTGATATTTCTGCTCTGTCGCTACTAGACGTATGGTGTGCGTAATTAGTTCATTTACGCAGTAGATTATATTTTAATTTAGTTTTACCTTTAAAGTGACAAAACATAACCGAAGTAATACTGGCTAATAATGCTAACATAACCTAAACTAACTACAAAAAACCGGCGACATACTCTCTAGTCATATTGGAGACATTGACACTTTTTGTAACCCTGTCTCAATACTGTAAGTATCCAAACACCTTACATTTTAGATAAATACATTTTAGATAAGATTGGTACTCTATAGAACTATGTTTATAAATAACTATTTCCACTATAAAACCTGAAATCAGTGGTTGGTGCATTTAAACGACAAGTATCATGGCATTCTACAAATAGTGTAGTAAAATTAGTCGGGAAAAATGAAATAATTTTTGGAAAGCCAATTTCTTTTGAAATGTGTTCTATGGCGTCCCCTGACCTTCATCTAAAAAGTCCCCAGAAATCCCATATGGGGATCACGCTTAAAAATGAGGGGTTGGCCCATAAGGAGTTACATTAAAATTTGATATTAAGCATACTAAATTTAAATACATTCCAGAAGGTTTATATATATCAAATTAAAGGTCTTCAAATGTAGAATAGAATGCCGTAAACTCGACCTCAATATAACTGTCGGGAGTGAAATGGCAGGCGTTCAAAGTTTAGAATAAAATAATACTATCAAAACTTTGAAATACAATAACTTCCGACGTATTTGACCTTTTGAGGTCTGGTTTTCGGCTATGTACTCTCCTTACTAAGACCTTTAAAATTATGTATAGGATGGCTATGGTCTAAGAAATTTATTTTAAAACTTCCTCTTTGGGACGTCCATGTGGAGGGTGGTTCAAGGGTGGTATGATAAGCATATGACTAGCTATCCGAATTTTCAAAGGTAATTGTAAAAGCAAACGTTTGCCGCAAACCGCACCTCGAAAGGTCAAGTATTTCGAAAATTATTACATTTTTAAGCGTTTAGGTTAAAATTTGATTTTTATTCAAAGTTTGACAGGCTGCCGTTTTCGACTCAGGCAACCTTTTGAGATGGGGTTTGCGGCATTAAATTCTACTACTTAAGAGCTTTAATTTGATGTACATAAACCCATTGGTCGAAGAAAGATTTATTTCTGACTCCACGCGGGCCATCCCATCATTTTTAGGCATGTTGCCCACTGGGGATTTCTGGGGACTTTTGTGAGGGAGGTCAGGGGATGGTATAGAACACATTTTAGCAAAAATTAGCTGTCCAAAAATTATTTCATTTTCCAGCCATATTTTGGCTTAATTTTACTACACTAAAATACTTAGACTACAACGTCCGTGAATACGGCAACTTAAAATTTTCTAGTTTTTCTACAATTGGATTTTCTAGAAAAAATTACTATATGATAAACCTTGGACGTTAATTTTTTCTCTGAATATGTTTTACTAAATTCGTAGAACTAAAGCTATCTAATAAATTTCCCTGGGTATTTAACAGTAATACATTCAAACTCTTCTGTTATCTTTTTATAATCTGCTCTAATTTTCATTATATTATTATGATTTTAAGCAATTTAAGTTAATAAATATAGTTTATAAAACCTTTTGGGCTATTAATGTATACATATATTATATGTTAATATGTACTATTACTTATTAAAGTAATATGTGATATTTAATAATAATATGTTATATGTAATAATAGTATTAATTTTAAATAATATCAATTTTAATATGTAATAGTAATATATACTATTACTTATTAATGTTTAATATTTGTAAAATGAAATGTTATTATATTATTTCTAATAGTTGTTCACAATACATAGGTATATTAGCTGTTGAAGCACATAACATGCCAGCCTAAGAGCATAGCACTGTTAAGCCAAACAATAGGCTAATGTGGGATGATGCAGTGAACATTCCACTTAGAACATACACTAGCTGCGATGAAGCAATATTTTAATACTAATACATTTTATATAATGTAATGATTTTAATACATCGTCATTTATAATTACATCACTCAAGGTATTTACATTTTCTTTTTATCATACGATTGGAATTTGCTAGAGCCAGCCTTAGTTTTAAAAGTGCTTTATAGTTTTTTTTTATTTATTGCATTGTTTGTTAGAAATGTGAATATGCAGTAGTAAAAATATTTGTATTATTGTATAAAATATATTTAGAATGCATTGAAAACAATTTAGCAATTTTAAGTTATTTTGTATTTGCCTTTTCATTTTAACTCTTTCTTAGTTGAAATTGGAATAACTTATTTGATTAGGGGCCCAATAGAATCTCAGAAAAGTCTCTTTCAACTGTTTTTCAATCGATGTTTAGGTTAACACTAATTTCTTTAAAATGTGTAATAAATACCAGATAATTGGTTGGTATATGAGTAATTGCAACGCATATTATTTTGTAAGTGTATACGTCTTTAGGTTTATTTAAATATCTTGTTTATAAATTAAATGTGACTTGAATTATTTTAAATTATCATATTTTTACACATAATTAATCTATATTAAATAATAATATTTAAGTTACAACTATTAAGGGATCTAAATATTTGTGCTAATCGTTAACATTTTAATCTGTTATCTGTGTTAATATGTTTAATAGTAACCTGTTGTGAAACGGGTAATTTTTTATTTATTATTAGCCTTTTTTAGGTTAAGCAACCTAATTTACCTTATCTTGTCCTATTTAATCATCAAACGTTTACAATAGACAACGGTTTTATCAGGTAATATAAATCTATAATTATTAAAGTAAAAGACAACACCGACGTAGGTAATTAATAATAAAAATATTATATTCTCAGAAAGAATGAGCATTGAGCATATGTCATTGAAAAATAACCATTGTTTAAGTGAAAGGTTTTACAAACATAAATATCATTATTAGATGAAATATAACAATAGTGTAAAAAAGAGAGTGTAACATAGAGGTCATAGAATGTCATAGAGGTGTAACAAGTGTATGATCTGCCACTATGTATGAGGTATAATCGACCAGTACCCGGAGGGATTGAGGCTTTTAGTGGTCCAGATATCAGTAGCCCAATCAGCCCCTTTGGTGATGGATGTTGCTGATGAAACGCCAACATAGAATGTGCTGATGACCGAACTGATTGTGTATGTATATTTACCAACCGAAGTCAAGAAAACGGGAATGGAAATTAATGTTAGTAAACGTAATTGTATAGGCAGGAAAATAAATGTTTACTTTCCTTAATATAAACAAAGACGTGCTTAAATTTGTTCACTTAGTTGAACAAAGCCGATTAAGTTTACCTCACTAATAAATTTACAGTTTGGATAAAAATTAATAAATTTTAACCTATATACCCCTCTTACGTTGTTATTGGTTTATCTTGTATTTGAACTATTTACAGCTGTTATTAAAACCAGTGTCCCGAAAACCACGGTTTCGCGGTCTAGTACCGAAAACTTTGTTTACCAACACGTTTATCCAACCCACCGGGAATCAACTAGTTTCGATCACGGCTGACCGTTCCGAAATTATCGTATCGCAATGGTATGATGAAAAAGTCTTATCAGTATTTTAAAACATCCCATTAATAGTATAGGGTCATTATTATCTTTGTCTTGAACAAAGATGTATATAAGATTAAAAAATGAGGACGATCAGTTTAAATAGTTATTTATGCAACAAGTGCGGAAAGTGCCGATTTGCTGCACTCGAGAGAAATGTTTATGCACGAGCCGCAGGCGAGTGCGGAATAATTTCTCTCGAGTGCAGTGAAGGCACTTTTCGCACGAGTTGCATATAAAATTTTTCCTACGACTGCCAAATATTTCTTAAATAAGTATAAAAGTTTAATATTTATGTTAAAATACCTACTATGTGAGCTCCCTATATCAAGATAGTGATATATATTTATGATAGCCTGTATTATGCACTTCCTACATTTAGTTAAAGATTCATTGTATTTTTCATGCAGAAGATTTAACGCCACTGTTTTAGCAGGCTTAGCAAGATCGTCAGGGAATAAGTCGCTTAAATCACTTAAGTCACTGTCATAGTTGATCATTGCGCACCTAACTTACGTACCGGTACCCGTTGCTGGTTTGTAGGTTATGTTTATGTTGATTCAGTAGAAAACGACCACATGGACAACAATAGATCAGATGTTCATATCCAGTGTTGCCAACTTAATTCCTGACTAATCAATGTTTCCTTGCTGGCTAATGCAAATTGTTTTGTGTTCTGATGTTTAAACACTGGAGTGCGCAAAGTAAATCTAGCGTGCGCAAAGTGAATCTAGCGTGCGCAAAGTAAAATGAATACGGCAATCGCCTGTTTTGCGACGAGTATTGAGTGCGTAAACAACTGTTTTCACGGACAGTCGTAGGAAAAATACTTTTACGTTATTTGTGCTAGCAATTTGGATTTACATATCAAAATCATCTACAACGAATAAAGGAATGAAATTAAATAAAAATTATATAATTTTTACTGAAAAAATCATATTAAAACCATTCAAAACAACTGTGTTAAGCTGACAATTTTCATGATTTTTAATTAAAAATTAATTGAAATAATACTCATTTGCATTTTTATTGTCTCAATTTAACAATGGTGATTAATATTCCGTAGAGGATTAGAGAGTGACCTCGACAAATCTTCCTTTAATTTTTTTGTATACTGATAAGACATTCAAAAGAAATGAGTATTTTCCTTTTATAACATTAATGGAACCTTATATTCATGTATAGTCTTTGATGATAAACTTTTTATTAACAATTAAAAAATGGGTTTTTACATTATGATAAGATTGATTTGAATTGTAATATAAAGTAGTGACTAACAATCTTTTATTGTCTAGTGTGTTCTGACATTATATTTATATCTCATTATCTAATAATATCTCAAGCATATTAAAAAGATAACTCAATCAACATTCTTCTTCAATGAACTGCAAGTGTTACAAAAGAAACCATTTGGACGATTTTAACAAAACCTATCTGCAACATTTCACTAATGACATGTCCATTGTTGAAGTTTCAATGTTGTCGGTCTCCGATAGGAGCGCTGTCTGTTCTGATGTTCGGATCATATCAGCCATTGAATGCATCCACGTTCCATTGATTTTGTTTGGAGCTTTTCAAGCATGAATATTATTTATTAGTCTTTTTCAGTTGCTATCGTTGATATAAATAATTAGGAAAAATGTAAGCAAATGTGATAAAAATTAAATGTAATAATAATTTGCTTTTTGTCTATAAATATATATAATTTTTTGAATATTCCTATGAATTACAATTGTTATTTTAAATTCTTCAAAGAAGGAAAACCCTTTACTTAGTATGCAGTAACACAATAACAACCTAATTTATTGGCTACTGTTAATTCATTTTCCCAAATAAAAAATATTTTTTTTCATAATGTCATATATAGAGTGGAAGAGATATTTATGTAAATGTAGAGTTTTGTAGTTTGCTGTTTCTAAATTATATTAATTTTTTTAAGGTTTCTTAAACCTTTACGATATTTTAGTGCTGATATGTTTCTTCAATAAAAATATAAAATTAAATGTATAAAATCATACATTATTATTTTTCTATTTTATTTGTGTATTAGGTAAAAATGTTTCTGAATAACAAAAACGGCAGCCATTTATGGAAAAAAATCATTTTCGCAACCGAAATTTCAAAATGTAGCCTTAAATATTCCTTCTTAGTATTTAAACAACATTTCATGTCAATATTTCCCATGTAAACACTGAGAACGATGGTAACCCAATATAGATAATACAACGTAACTACATAATGTATAACCCAAACAAATTAACCAACATCTAACTTATTCAAACTTCTTAGGCATTGGTTTATTTCAGTAATTCATACAAGTATGTGGACTTTTAAAGGTAACTAAACTAGGTTCATGTACATTAAAATAAACAAAAAACATAAGAGTATATGAAAATAAATCATCATAAACATAAGCAACGCATTGAGTTAGTGACAAACATGGAAACAACAATTTTAAAATAAAAGAGTATTTTCAGCCAATGCTAGTACATTGGTTTCAGATTTATACTTCTATATTTTATATTCTGTCATGGGAAATGTATAAAATTGTTGATATAATTTGTGTAGAGATTCAGTGACGACTTTAGAAACAACTCACTGCTTAACCATACATAAAGCAGACATTTAATCGGGGAAAATAAAGAACATTCATAATTTATATTGCTATTAAACTTAATACCTAGTTAGTTTATTAATAGTGCATAAACTTTATCACGGTAATATTTAGCTATCTTTTTTAAAATTAAAATACGATAGGAGATTTCCTTCAAGTAAAATAATAATTCAATGAAAAGCACATTAAATACGGTCCTCAGCACTTTTAAAGTAAGTGGAATGACCAGATCTGTGTTCATACTAAATCAACTGATGTATTGTTATACTGTAGAAGGTGAGACTCCATTTCCTCTTGTCTGTATTGACTTTGGGGATTACGATCCCATTGTGAAGGTTCATTTGATGACGAGTGGAAAGTAATCGAATTGCTCTCTATTGTTGGCTCTGAACCCCATCGTTCCATTTGAATTAATTTATCGTCTTGTGCATCTTTTAATTTGCGGGGAAAGTAAATCCTATTAAATATAATTAAAAAAATATATTTAATGTGAGTATACGTGTGTATATTGAATGTGACCAGTAACTCTAAAACACGATCAAATAAATACAAATATAGTACTACATTTAAACAATATATGTTCTATATACAGTAAATTAAATCAATCATAAAGGGATGTTTATTAACAAGTTCTAATATTTGTAATGAAATTTATGTACTAATTTAGAGCTTTATAGTAGTGGCAAAGTAGGGCTGCTGGCTCAGGTCAATGACCCCTGAGGAATGCTGACGTCACCAAGGTCACTGACGTCACGAATGACGTCATCGGTGACGTCATCGATGACGTCATTTCTATGACGTCATAGGTATGACGTAATAGAAATGACGTCATGACGACGTCATCACCGCTGACGTCACCATAATGACGTCATTGACGTAATTAAGGTCAAGGTCACGCGGAAAGACAAAAAAATTTTTCTTTGCACTCTTGTGGTTCCTAGTATTCGGCTGTGGAGTGAAAATCCACGAGAAACCACAAAAGTGCAAAGAAAAATTTATTTTCCCAGCGACCAGACCGAAAATCCTACCAAATGTGACGTAAGGCATTCCTCAGAGGCCATTGACCTGAACCCCAGCAACCCCACTCTTAAAACTAAAAAAATAAATAATTTTTATTTCCACTTACCCACTGGAGAAACCCGAAGCCCAACTGGAAACAAAATTGCGAACAGCCGACGGTGGTGGTGTCATCACCGCGCGGGAGCCGGACGCCGACTGACCGGACAGCACCGCGCCGTCCGGGTACCAGACCGCGTGGTGGGGGTAAAGTGGTCAGATGCGAAAAAATAAAAAAAATTATTTTTTTTCCAACAACTCATTCGAGTTTGTACTTGTTGGAAACATTATGAAAAAAAAAATAATATTATTTTTTCTCAGATGAACTTGGGACTTGTAAAATTTTGAGCTATATGAAAAAAAATAATTTTTTTCTAATTGTTTTCTTAGGTGACCTTGGGACTTGTAAAATTTTGAACCATATGAAAATAAAAAAAAAATAATTTTTTTTTTCGCGATTTTTAGTTTCGCTTAAAACTTGTGAAATGTGTAAGTTTTAGCCAAATATTTCATTTAGAACTCCAGTTATGTAAATTGAGCGGAAAAAGTGTGATGTGCACACTGCAAGAGTTGAATAGCGACTGACCAAGTCACTCCGTGCATCCTAGGTACCCAGTTATGTGGTGGGGGTTAAGTGATCAGATTGAAGAAAAAAAAAAATTTTTTATTCTTCATCCATATTCTTCAACATGTTGAAACCTGTTCAAGGTCAACCATTTGAAGTTTTAAAAAAAAATTTAAATTTTTATTTACAAAAATCCGCCTTCATCCTCATATGAGCTGGATGGACTTGTGCTTGTTGTTGTTGAAGTGCTACTTTCACAGCAACAAGTTTCTTCTTCTGTATTGTGGACCACTCCTTCGGGTATATCCATACTGTCGATGGTTGGACAGTCGTATTCCAAATCCATTTTAATTACCATTCCTGGATGTTGAAGTAATAACATGTGCAGTTTTTGATAAATTTCTTTCAGGTGTTCAAGGTTGTCAACAAGTAATTCCCACTTCATTGTACCGTGTAACCGCTAGCGTAGCTGAGCCGGAAATGAAGTCAGACTTGCATGTAGGATTGCTCTTTTGGAATTGTGGTGGTGGTAGGGGTTTGGTTTTTTAGAGGAAAATTAATTCTGTTTCATGATACAACCAGACAGGTTGAGACATGTTCAAGGTCAACCATTTGGAGTTTTAAAAAAGAAAATTTTATTTAAAGAGTAGCGTTGAAAACTGGCAAGTTGGCTCCCTTGTCAGCACACTCCGTGCACCTTAGACAGTATATGACTGCGTAGACCAAGTAGACGAAGACTGCAATGAGTAAGGCCAGAAGCATGACAAGATCCAATTTTAAAATTTTTTGTGTTAGGATGGTATCCTTCCTGATCTGCCTTTCTTCAATTCTCCTTTCCATCAACTCCACTAGATCCAAATGCTGGCATCTCCTTCTCTGTCCTCCTGCTACATCAGCCTCATATATTGGTGGTGGGACATCCATGTTTGCAGCTTGAAAGATCAAGATGTAATGAAACACATTGGTGTTGTTTCTCAGGTCTCCAAGAGGAAAAATGGTGGGGGAAGTTTCAAGGTTAACCATTAGGAAATAAAAAAAAAAAATGTTTAAATTTGTGGTTACGTTTACACCTGTACATGTTAGAACCTGTTCAAGGTCATCCAATTTGTGTTTTAAAAAAATCCTATCTTGCTACAAAACTGTAGCAAGATAGGTTTTTTTTTTATTTTTTTATTCTTTTATTACAATACAATAATAAGCATATTGAAGTAAAGTAAGGAAACAAAATATAAATATTAGTCAGGAGAAATATTCCAAGTTTGGACTGGCTTGAGTCTTCATGGACGATCTGGAGGAGTAGGCCGAGGAAGTTGATGATGATGGTGACCTTGGCGGCTCGTCATCCCTGAAGCCATGGGTGCATTTTGTGTTGCATGCAAAAATTTGCATGTTTAGTCGGTATCCCTGTTCGATTAGTGATTTAAATTCTTCAACAATTTCGTTTAATTCTTGCAGATTTCTTACAAATACTTCTTCATAATTTGCGCATTTTACAGTGAGAGCCATCTTGATGTTTTCCGTGTGATGTCCAAAGGCGGAATGAATATTAGCATGGTTGTTTGAAGGTAGTATGAAATAGTGGTGGGGGAAGGACTTTATATGCTGTCTGATGGGAGGTGGTTAAATTTTTTCCAACTAAACATATTGATTGAACAAATTGTGCAAAGTTCTTTGGGTGTTTCGTAACTCATAACTGGAGCTACATGGTCTGATTGTAAACATCCATCATCTTGTAGGAATTGTGCTGGGTTAGATACAGCAGCCCTTCCACAATTTTGACAAAATTTTGTACCATCACCAAACTTGTACCACCCAAAAGTGTTGTAACCTCTGTTGTCTAGCTTGTACTGTTTGATAAAAATTTTAATTTGCTGAGGAGCGTTGGAACGTAAAGTATGGCTCAATAGCTGTTGATCTTGAATAATTTTTCTTACACAAAGCTCAAATAGGGTGCTCATGGTTTGACAGTTGCAATTAAACTGGACTTCTTTGCAGTCTGTATGCTGGTAACCCAAAATGGTGGGGGGAAAACACACACACACACACACACACACACACACACACACACACACACACACACACACACACACACACACACACACACACACACACACACACACATTGCTGTTTGAAAACAATTTATGTTTAATTTGTGCAAAGGTCAAAGGTCAAGGTCACCCCAGAGCTTTTAAAAAAAAAGGCAACATATCAATATGTGAAAATTTTTTTTGTTTCACATATTGATATGTTGCCTTTTTTTTGTGTTTTTTTTTTTTTTTTTTTATCTTTATTTAAAACAGTACAAACAAGATTACATGACAAAAATATATAGTTAAAAAATACAAACAGATACAAGAAAGAAAAAATTATTTATTTTTTAACACTGCTGCTTGTCTGCGATGTGGATGGTAAGCTCGGTGGAGTTGCTGCCGCTGCATCCGTGGGACACCAAGTAGAGACATCCCGGTTGAATGGAGCGTAGATCTTCATTTTGTAGTAGGTGGACAAATCTCTTCGGAAGGTAAATTTGGAATTTTGCTTCATCCCCCGGAGTATATGGTGCTTCGCTGAGACTGCAGCAGATTGCTTCGCCGACAGTAGTTTCCATTTTCTTCAGTGCATGTATAATATAATGTTTTTCATCCTTGAGTTCAGAACATTTTTTTACCGGCAAAATTGTAGACTTGGAGTGGGCGTTGAATTGTTCTACCAAAGACTGCAGAAACTGGTTGGATGCCATGGTTGTTCTAGAGGTCCTCGCTGTCTTCTTGCTCTGAGATGTTGTCGTCTCGGAATCTCGAGTAATACTCGTGCCAGGTCTCGGTCTGCTCCTCGCTTTTATAATCGCCGTTACCCCCACCACCATCACCGATTTCTCCATCTTGCAGGTAAGTTGCTAATTTTAAAGCGTTTTTTAACGCACAGTGCCTGTCCCTTTCATGTTCCATACTTTGTGTGCAAATACAAATGTTTTCAGCAATAAATTTAAAATTTTTATTAATTTGCACATCTTTAACTGGAGTAGATGTAAATTGTTCTATCCATCTTTTCTTTTCAAGTCCTTTTGTGTAAATATTAGTAAATCTGTTTGAAAATTGATGCATAATATGATACAAGTCTGAATAACTGGTAAAACCGTCATACCAATCGATGTGATGAAAATATTTCCAAGTCCATCGGTTTGTTGTTGCGGCTTTGGTGGTTAGTGAAGAAAAAGAGCATGGTGGTTTAAATAAAAATGTGTAAGGAATATTTTTATCTATATCGTAAAATACGAGTTCTTTAATTATAAACCGATCATCGTTACCACGAAACGCCTGAAATTCAATAATACCCGGCTTGGACTTGATTTCTTCTTCCATGTCCATTTGAAAGGTCACCCGTCTATCCATCACGGTGTCAGAAGGTCAACTGTTTTCCACACCACGGTAGGCATGTATTTATGCCAGGCCGTACAGTTGAAGGCGCGTTGGTGTATATTTAACGTGGGCACCATCCCCGGTAGGCCTACACCCACAAAATTTTGAATTTTTTATTGAAAATTTACCAATTTAAGTGTAAAGTGTTGTGAAAAATTTTAAAACTTTATTTAACTTTCCATCTGGTCATTTTTGTTGTTGTCATTATCATCACTTTGATCCTTTTCATCACTGAAATGTGTTTCTTCATCTGATTTTACAAAATTATTTTTTTCTTGCACATATTGTTCCAATTGTCTCCACATTTGAACTTCATGAGGAATTCTGTTGAATATTGAAGTGTCCACAGGTCCATACAAAATTGGTGCATCCGGTTGTTTGTCCAAAGTGTCTGTTAAATAATCTTTAATAATTGAACTGGAGAATACTAGCTGTCTTAAATATCTTGTTATTGGTTCAGTTGCACATGTTAAAATAAAAAATTCTTCTCTGTTCAGTTGAATTTTTATGTCATGTTTGGTCGTATCTCTGAATCTCATTTGATGTTCACCTCTGTGTTTAATAATATCAATTTCCAAGTCTGAATCCAATAGTCCTACTTTTGTTTTCCTGCCAAACATGTTGCTATTAAAGTAACATTCTAACAAATGGAGGTGTTTCATAAAAGATTCCCAAGCATTGGCTGTAAACAAAATCATTTTTGTTCCGTGAGTTAAAATTACTGTAGGTGAATAGTCGGTTGATTTCATAACTCCAATTAAAACACTTTTATCCAAACTTGAAGAGATTGGATAAAAAATTCTTAAAAATACTTCCATCAAAATATTTGGTGAAATATTTTCTTCCACATTTCTTTTCCTCTTGGACAAATATTTTTTCTTTTTACCTTTTTCTTCTTCTTCTTGATTTGTGACGTGTTGCTGTTCATTCATATCCAAAAATTCTGAAATTTCCTTTTCTATATTGCATTCCGTTGTACCACTTGTAGAAGCCATATTGAAGATGATGCTACCCATACGACGTCAGGCAACAAACTGATCAGGAGCGGCCTGCACGCTCCGCTTTTATACTCGCGGAATGTAACAAAACCGGTTTTTTATAATACATTTTTAACAATTCCAGTTAGAGGTGTGTATGTTACAATTTTATCATGTAGAATTAAACAGTATGCAGTTGTATTTGCAGGTATAGCTGCATTAAACTCCATTTCAATCTTTATGTCAACACTTGATGATTTTACTGATTCATTTTGTTTAGAACAATCAATTACAACTATTGTGTAACCATCTAAGTATTCTTCTGGTGATAGTAAAGGTGTATTTGTTTTACCGTAATATGAATTTTGGAATCTCGCATACATATCGTATAATATACTGTACTTTTTATTAGCGAATGACACATTTAAATTGTCGTAGGGGAAAAATTGTGAATTCAAATAAACTTTAATATTTTTTAAGTTGCAATGATCAAATTTGCCTGCATGTTTTGTGATGCTGTCTCTCCTATCTGTTTGTAAACCAAATATAATATACCTGGCTCGTTCTACGTAATTAGATGTTTTAACAGTCCAAGTGTGACGATCTGTAGTTGGCAAGCTTGGATGTTCATGGAATTCCCAACTTCTAAAAGGAATTACAATATCACGATCAGCCTTTAACTTCCTTAATAGTAGCATTCTATGTTCGTCAGCTAATTTAACATGTGGAACTCTCCATACAATTTTGTCTAATGTTAATTTCCATTCTAGGTTTGCATCCGTTGTACCATCTGGAGCTTTAATAATGTCTTTATCGTTAGAAGATCGCAACAAAACTAATTCTTGTTTAACATTTAATATTATTTTTCTATAATCTTCAGCAAATCCAAGCAACAAACGTAATGGAATATGAAAATCAAAATATCCCTTTGTATTCGGAGTGATTATGTCATGTTCAGGTAAAACCCATCCAGCCGGTTGAAGTAAATTGGTTTCATTAGGTGATATAGATGTTACCCCCTTTAAAGTTGTTGCAATACCTACTTTTTTAGTGGAATCAACTGTTACACCTGATATTTCATATCTAATTTCATCAAACAGGAAAGCCATAGGGTTATTTATAAATGGAACTGTTGTACCAGTAGTAGTACCGTCCTTTTTTGTTACTTTTCCTTCGATATACAAGTAACTTTCACATGGTAGTGTGTAAATGTCTTGATGTTGTATAGGAATACGAATTTCATCGTTATTGTTCAATTTTGATGAAGTGTAAGGGTTGTGGGTGTGATATTCTTTTTCCCATAGTGTTTCGTCGAATGTCGGACCCTGCGCTATATCCAGTATATCCATAATCGGTTAATTTTAAACCAATCTTTTCTAAGAAACGAATGTTCTCGCGTGTTAACTCCTCCACAGCTGAAGAGCTACTAATGCGGTTTCCCATAGGCTGTCCACTTTTAAATGATAAACCCATGATTTTTGTATTAAAGTGTCGATTTTAAATGTAATCTAACTGTAATTGGCTCTTCTCGGAAATCTATCAAGTTACCGTCTTGATCCAATACGTTCAACACGATGTCTGAAATGAAAGTGGTGTTCAACGGCAGATATACTAGGTTTTGTGGCTTTTCAACAATTTTAAATCCTGGAGGTACACTCGGGTAAAAAGTATGTATTATATGAGTATTTGCTCCATCTCTGTAAGCTCCCTGTATAATGTTACAAGTTATATCTATACTATTAACTTTTAGTATAGTTACAGTTTGTTTACCGGAATGTGTTTGATTTGGTTCTAAAATTGGGCTATCTTTGGGAAATCCTAACAATTCACCGATTGATTGTTCCTGAGTAAAATCTATATAATATTTTGAGTTAATTTCAGCTTTCATAGTATTGTTATTACCTTTTAATGTTATATTGTCTTTCCCCATTTTATTTTGCAAAAATTCATTAATATGATCAATTTCATAAGAACCTGTGGGTAAACTGCAAACTTCTAAGTCTGTAAACTTCCCACTGGCATCTTTTCCTTTATAATAATGCAATAAGTTATTTTTACCTTCCGTAACATTGGGAATAGAGTTGTAAGTTGTAAAATCCAACAGTGCCGCTTCCCAAAATCTTCCTTTTTGCAAGCGTAACGCTGGAAAAAGGATACTTCGTAAAGTGGACGATTTTCCTGTTAATGATACCGTATAGGATGACATGTCAATGGTGACTGATACTTTTAGCTAGGAATTCCAAACATAAATGGCCACATATTAATGTGTTATCAGGTTGTTCTCTTTTATAGTTGTAATATATGTTTTTAGCAGATTTAAAGTAATGCTCGAGTTCTTTAGGTGGTGGTAAATTGCCAAAACTATCAAAGTAATAAATATTATCACCTAATTTCTTATAACAAACCCAATGAGTGCCAGGACCTTCAGAATTGTCTAAATTTACAATACCGGTTTCGTTTTTCCACATTTTAACTGGTAAAGCATCTTTCATAAAGACACCGCGAAAAAATGGTATTTTTAAACATGAAATGTATTTAAATAATTCGATATTTGTTAACGCTTTATTTGGTATTACTAATTGATTTCTTTCATTTAATATGCACGATACGGTCTTAGGTATAGACCTGCCCCGTTTTTTACCATTGACCATACTGTTGGTTTTTTGCTACCCTTTCTGGTGGAACGTCGTTTTCTTCTAATATTCCCTCCATGTTTTGTCTTTGCTGATCTCCTTTTCACTCTTCTTCTCCTTTTTCCACCTCCTACTGCTGTTTTAGCCTTCATACCTGTTGTTACCGCTAAAGCCGCTGCTTTTTCTGCAATACTAGCGTCACTAGACTTTACTCGTTGCCAAGCTATATCCGCGAGCTTTTTATCAGCTATAGATCTATTTTTTGTATCGCTAAATGTGGAATATGCTATATCGTGTTCTTTACAAGCCTGATCTAACTTATTTATGCCTGGATCGCCTCTTTCCAGTCGTTTTTTCAATTTAGTTCCTGGTCCGCAATACTGATAACCTCCCGGTATGTGAAATTCGTATGGTAAAGCGTCTATTGCTCTATTTACGACAGATCCTACTGGAATTCGATTTAAAGCTTTACTTAACAGAGAAACCGCTGTGGACGTGATACCGCCTCCTTTCCTTACAGTGTCTCGATATGGACTGATATATTGAAATGTCATAATGCACTTTTATAATTGAATTTCGCAACTTATGTGTTACCTCTACGACAAGTTGAACATAAATGACTTTATTTATGCTTTTGATCAATTAAATACTAAAAGGATCCTAAAATGTTGATCCTTAAGGTTGTGTTGTTTTAGTAAAAAAATACTTATAAAAAACTTCTTGTTTTATCCATGAATTTCTCATTTTTTCATCAACTTGATTATATTGTCCACTTGCAATATAATTGTGCATATCAAACATTATATTACCTATCACTTTAACAAGAAAATTAATATTTACAGCGTCATCTACATAATCAGGGTCTGCAACTCTTGTTAATCGTTTGTTATTGCAATTCCACCATCTATGTCCAGTTGGCTCTAATTGTATTATCTGTTCAAAAGTAACAACATTACCAGGCAATGACGCGGGAGCTATATGTATCATTTGTTTTCCTTTACCATCCCAAACATTATTCCTTAATACATGTCCATCAAGAACTTTATTCTTTTCTTCAAGTAATGTAAACTTTTCATTTCCTTGTACAAACACATCCCCCTGCCGTGATACCACTTGGTCTTGTTTTACAAATCCAGATGTCTCTTGTTTTAAAGTCTCTTTCATTTGACCCACTGTTGCACCATCTGATGGCGCCGAACCATCTTTAACATTTGCTAAACAATTATTAAAACATTCTATAACCCCTACATCACGTATGATACAATGATCTTTAATATATTTTAGATTTACAGCATCGTTTTCAGTTTTTGGATAACCTATATCATTAATAACAAATTTATAAAAAGAAAATCCATCTTTTGTCTTTTCAGGTATCAAGGAATGTAAATAGCGTCTATTCACGCTGTCTTTTTCATCTTTAGGGTCATCTACGTTGGATATACGTTTATTGTTAGCACTATACGTTTTTCCATTGAATTTTAACGTATTTTTTAATTCAGATGACAAATAACCTTTGTTTATTGCATCACCGTTTTGATTTGGTATACCAACATTGATAATTCTATGATTTTCTGCATCATATGTGTTATTGTGTAGTCTTAATGTTGGTGATAGCTTTTCCTTTACTATTTTTAAATTTACTGCATCGTTTTCGTCCGTGGGATCTTTTATGTTTTTTAACCTTTTATTACTAATATCATAATCTCCTTCAGGTGTTTGTGGTAAACCAGCACCTCTTTTTAAGTTATTCGCGTAATATAATCCATCCGAGGAATACCGTCCAAACTTGTCGACACTCATGGTGCAACTGAATAGCATTTTAGGGGGTAACGCATTCTTATGAGATTACCCCGCGGTTTCTAAGTTCATCCACTAAAGCCACCCATTCGTTTTCCAATCCAGTATGACCCGCTTCTTTGGCTTCATGTATTAGTTTCATTCTATCTACCAATTTATTGATATTATTGTAATAAATTACGTTTGTATTGTATAGTTTCTTCATCAATCCTTTACCGGTGACTGATTTGCTTCTTTTTCTCGGTTCTGGGGAACTTAAATCTAAAGTGGATGCTACTAATCTTCTTTTTACAGGTTTTCTTCTTATAATTGGTATTAATTTGGAAACAAAATCTTTATATTTTACAGATTTATTTCTATATATGGGTGCTTCAGGTAAATAATTTCTTTTATATGCATTAGTTTGATCCAAAATTTTGCTATACACTTCCAAATCATCATTTTTTACTAATGCTTTTAAAGGTTTATTTTCAAATAATAATTCAAATAGTCCCCTTGTTCCCTTATATATTTGATCACCTACGTGAATATTATCATGTTCATCGACATCTAATTTGCTATTACCAATCATTACACCTTCTTTGGACATTCTTGCTCCATAACTGTGGTATTTTTTAGTAGAATCAGTTCCAATTAACAGTTTTAACAAGTATTTTCTTCCTAAAGGTCCTTTTGTATGAATATTTTCACCCAATAAGCTTATGTTTGATGGTTCTCCTTCTGTTTTTTCTTCTTCACTCGCTATAGATACCGCTTCTTCTTCACTACCACCATATACATCTTCTCTTTCTGCCGTTGTATCACTATATATGGAGGCCTCCGGGTCCTCATCGCTAATATCTTCTGATATTACACTTTCCCTTTCATATTGTGTTATCGGAGCAATAATATCACCTTGAAAAGAAGGTTTAGTCAATTTTTTGTTCAATTGTTTCAAAGGCTCTGTAATAGGTTTAAAAGTAGATTCGAGAAATTTCTCCCTTTCGCTGATACCTAACTTTAACGCTCTGTTTTTTGCCCGAATAGAATCACTAAGTGATTTAATTTCCTTTACTAACTTTTCTTGGTTAACCATGTTTGTAGCAAGACGTGCTGTACAAGAATGATTGTGTGATATAGTGGTTAGTGAATTAATATAAATTTATCGAAACCTATCCTGTATCGACCGTTATTTAGTGGTTGTTCCTTCATAATTGTCAAAAATCCATAATTTTCAGCCCAAGCCTTACCACATATGTCTTTAAACCGTTCATATGACATATCCGCATTGACATGATCGTAATATATGTGTTTTAGGTTAGTTTCATCCTGTTTGAATACAATTAACACATTTGCATTGTCTCTTATCAGTTGTTTTGGTATTTTACTATAAGTCTGACCTATGTAAATGCTATCTATATTGTTATGTCGCCCCATAGCGAAATAGCTCCTGATAGTGTTTTGGTTTTCACAGGATACGTCGTCAAATATAAAAACTGAAAATGGTTTAGCTTCATGCGGTTGCATTACGCTTTCACTTGCATCAAACTTATAATATTTCACTTCTGGCACATTATTAAATATTTTTTCTAATAATTGGTATTTGGGTTGTTGTAATGATTTGGAAAAGACATACAAGTTATTGAAACGTAATCCTTTTGGGTTTGTAATCAAATTGAATACTACATTTGTTTTACCACAATTGGATGGACCGGTTACAAGACAACGCACCGTGTTTGGTAACAAAACACCATGTTTGCCACTGTTTAATTCTGAATTGTCCACCGTGAGTTCATCAATATTATTAATAGGAAAACTATCCTTTTGCGGTATTATCTCCATCCTTTGTAAAGGTTCAACCTAAAATGATGCTCCATCATTATATCAGATCCTTTTTAGGTATCCAAGAATCTTCACTCTTATTAAATCCTAACCATCGCACTTTAACTTTATCTTTTTTCCGTTGTAACACCTTTTCAACGAGATATACATCACCTACTGAGGATTTTAACATTTCATGTCCATAAAACCCTCCTTCGAGCAATTGTCCTTTATTATCTTTTAAAATGTAAGTTTCCGGCACTGTAGGTTGTACCTTAAATACGGTAAAAACCTCATTTGTCCAATTAGGCAGATATCTTTTACTGAATACACCTTTGTATTTGCTTATTCGCACTTTATCACCAACATTAAACACTTTAGGCTTTAATTTTCAACTTTTGGTTTAGTATTTATTTTTATACGTTTTAATACGAGTTTTTCATTTTTCCTAGTCACTTGGTTTGGTTTCATACCAATTGTTCTATGGAACTTGTTATTGTAATCTTTTATTAGTTTTGGTAACATATCAATCCATACGTGCGATCCTCTGTTTGAAAACATCTTGTACATCGAACCTTTTAAAGTTCGATTGAATCTTTCTATGATTGATGCTTTTACCTCTGAATTAGTCGAATAATGGTTTATATTGTGTTTCTTCATTAAATTTGAAAATTCTTTATTGAAATATTCTTTACCATCATCGGTTTGTAAATGTTTTATGGTATTTTTGTCTCTCTGTATCGCAGTTTCCATGGCTTTTGTTACACTCTTGCCGGTTTTATCTTTTAGCGGTAAAGCATCTGCCATTTTTGTAAAACAATTGATAATAGTCAATATATATTTAAATCCTTTATTTTGTTTACTATAAGGAATCATTTCGATTAAATCAGCTTGATATAGATCATTCATTCCTTTTATAACAGTATTTCTTCGGGGAAATTTTCTTCTAGCCGGTTTATGAAGCTCATTAACAATTTTTTGTTTTAAATCCATAATTTTATCCTTCCTCTTCGGTAGATGAAGTAAAAATATTTTTTTTATTCTATTATACCCTTATTTAACTGGGTCAAGGTCATTCAAATTGATGTAAAAAAATGGGGAACACGGCGTTGGGCTTGCCGTGTTCCCCATTTTTTTACGGAAGGAAAAGGAATTTAGGTCGTAGAGGGGTCGAAGAGGGACGAAGAATAGGTTAGTCGTTGATAGGATTAAGAGAGTAGTGGCCAAAAGGAAGAGTGTTAATTTTATCATCCATGATATGCCTTTTGTCATCATTTGCCGATAGTGCTTTTTTTACTTCTGTAACACTGTATAGTTTGTGTTTTTCACTTCTTATGGCGTTGAATTTTGCTGTTAAGGTGGTGTCGTTAAATAAACAGTTTTTGTAATGTTCAAAGTTTATATTTTTCTTTAAATAACCTGTCTTCACACCTTTTGCTTTCTTGGTGGTCGATGTTTCTTCTTGTTCTCCCTTATACACTTTGAAAGAATACAATTTTGACATTAGTGCAATAATTTCTTCCATGCTAGCTCCATTGCATTCGTCTTTAAATTTTCCAAGCACCTTTTTGTTTTCTTCATTGAAGTTTGGATGGTTTCTTGGGTAGTCGGAAAAATCAAAATCATTTTTGTGTATGAACGTTCGAAGATCTTCATACATATCTTGCGTCTTGATCCAATAAATTAGTGCGTCCGTATCCATGTAGGCTACTCCGATATTTTCTCGTCCATAATATTGTACCATTTTGTTGTAATGAAAATCATACATATGCGTTTTACTTATATCCAATATTGACATCCCTATGTACAACGGTCTATCCATAACAATCTTGGTTTTGTTCATGCTTACCGCTACTAAATTTTCATTAATTATCATAGTGGTTCCGAAATTTGGTTTTTGTACAAGTTTTTCTAATGCTCTTGGATCACTTACTAATTTTACAATTTTGTGTTTCCTCTTATTTTCTAAAGTTTTTCCAAAGATTGAGTTGTTCATCAGTTTATAAAAATCTTTTTCAAAAGCTGATGTGGCTGCTGCTCTCCTCACGGTGTTGGAGTCTATGTAGGGTTTCAAGTAACAAGATTGAGAAAATTGTAATACTCGGTGAATTTTTGTTATTTTCAGTCCTAACTCCAACGCTTGTTGTACAACCCAATAGTGCGCCACATAACGGTTTTTGTTGTTTAATGTCATCATTAATTTGGGCCATCTTCCTGTCGGTGATACTTCAGTTTTAGCCAACAGTGGCAAGTCGTAATGATGATCGTGTAGGTGTTCTGGATACTCGAAGTCGCAGTCGAAAATGTAGCCGGTCGGTCCATCTTGTGGGATCTGCATAATGTCCCCGATGCTGTCCGGGTCTACCCACTGGAAGTCGCCATACGGAAGGGGTTTGGACATCGCCCAACCGTATAAATTATTGGCATCAAAATATCCAAGAAAAATTGAATCTTTAGTCTCATCATAATTTGGTAGAAATTTATTGTTAGCTTTCACATGTCTTGTAACGGCCTGTGTTAATCCACCGCGTACACCTGATTCAATCATCAAAACCATATCGATGTCGTTTAGCAGTTCCAACTTGCACTCGGTAGATTTTAGCATGGCCTGCCATGCTAAGCCGGGGGATGTAAACGAATGAAGGGGGTCCAGTCCATAGGCGTCAAAGCAAGTGTTCCTAAATTGTTCCATAACATCACACAATAGTGTTACATCCAATTTTACATAAAAATCTGAATATTCACCAAGATTTTGCATACCTAATTCATTCCAGACGTTACACGCATGATTATAATCTTCAATTGAAATTTCCGTGTCTGTCAGTTTACTTTTGAAAGCTTCAATGGGTGGTAGTCTGGTTTCTTCAAATTTTTCAATTCCTGTAATATAGTCATAAGGAAACACTCCTTTTCTTAATGCTAAATCCAATTTGTCTGCAGGTACGATTTTCTTTGTTTCCTTTAAATCCTGTCGTCTTAAATTGTCAGTTAGTTTGGCAAGGCTTGATGGCATAAACCTATATGAGTCAACAAATCTTAATTTTATTTTGCCAATTTTCTTAGAAAAACTAATATAATGTTCTAAAGTTTGAGCTATCACATCAATCTTGCCTGTGTCTCTTCCCAATTCCGGTATTATAAAATGGGAATCATACCCGCTAAGGTTGTGCAACACAACTGGAATGAAATTTGGAAGTTTTAAATTTAAATTACATGCATTGCAAGCTGGTCCTCTGTAATATCCGGTCAGATGGTCATGATCGTGAACTTTATAATTGTCCACTGTAAATTCTTTATTACATATATAACAAGATGTAGCATTCAAAAATTGAATTTCCTCCTCTTCTTCAAGGGGTAACATAGGAACAATATTATTTTTATCATACAGTTGATCCACCTTACTAGCTATATCATACAACGTATCTACAAAATATTTAGCAGGATTTTCACCTCTGTACAATACCGGTGTTGTGGTTAGTCCGAAATTTTGCAAGTGTTGGTCAGATAGGGTAGACTTAACCAACAAACAAAAACTATTTGGTTTATGCATCTGGTACTTGGTTCTTCTAGTAATTTCACCGTCAGGGTTTTCCAGCGGTACAAGTGTAGACTCAAAGTCTGCATAAACAACAATTGGTATCCTATACTGGTGGTTAATATGATTAAACTGTACAACAGATCGGGTTGGTGGTGGTAAACTAATTTTACACTCGTAATTTTCATTGCATAGCCTTTGATGTTCCAACAACCACTGGGCACCACCTCTCCTTATATCCTTATTTACAAAACAGAAGCATCTTTTGCAAAAGGTTTTTTTACACTTCATACGAGACAGCTGTTTGTTGACTAAGGCATCAAAGTTTTTAATATATACATAGTGAGATATTTCACCTTTTGTAATCAACAATAAATCCGTATGGTTTTGAAGTTCTCTCTTTACAACCCGTAGTGGGTACACATTATTGCCGTCATCTAGCCCAAAAATATTTACACTGACTCCGGGGTTTTGCTTCTCAAATTTACATACATCTTTAATATTTACAGGATAAACCATACCACAAAAATTATATCTATTTTGTACATTTTGATATTCAACACCGGGTCTACAAGTATTATTTACAACATATTTGGCTAGCATTGAATATTTAAAACATTCCGTGTCAAAATTTTTTACATTTATACACGCTTTGGTTTCTTGGATCTTTTTTGGTAGGGGGATGAAACTACTCCCCCTCATACCATACCCATGCTTTTGAATTCTTAAATCCATACCTTCCACTGATGTTAGCGTCCAGCCAGATCCCCTTCCTTCATGCTCTTGAAGCTTCGTCAATAACTCTTCCAAACACTCCACAATTATATCATCAATATTGGATGCAAAAGTTAAAGTACGGTTTTTAGTTACAAATCCTCTTGGTGATGTTTCTCCATCAGTGTTTGTGAACATAGCGTCTAATACCAGTCCAAATTTTAAAAAATTTAATCTTCTAAGCTCTTCCTTTAGTGTTTTACTAACTAAAAGTTTTGCACTGTCAATAAAATTTTGTAATTCCAATTGAACATTATTTATTGTAAAGTGTGTGACAACAGGTCCTTCCAATGCTATAGTGCGTAGTTGTGTTATGCCATTACCTTCAGATTCTGAATCCATGTTTATGTCCGAGTCCGAGTCCGACGAGTCCGAGTCCGACGAGTCCGTGTCCGTGTCCATGTCCGCTGTAGGTCTCCTTCCAAGTCCTGATGTTCCGGCGCCTCCAAACTGAATGACGGTTGGCCTCCTCCTTTGCAGCAACTGCAGCTCGCTTTCCCAATCGTCCAGTCTTCTGTGATGTTCTGATAAAAATTTTTCAATAGAGTCCAAATAGTCTTCACTTACTTGCACATTGTCCTCTTCTTTATGCAATTCCAGATGGATTTGCAAAATATGTTCATCAGGGAAAAATTCCCCACAAATGTGGCAAAGAAGCATTTTTTACCACAAGAGCGTTTGGATGTTTACTCCACGAAGGTTCATCCAATAATGAGAGGCTGGGTTAGCCGACCTCCTTTTATAACGGGTGGTGGGGGGTGACCTTGGGAAAAACTCCTTCTGCGCATGCGCAGAACAAAAATATAATAAATTCTTTATAAAACTTTCATTTAGAATCAATATAGGTCAAGGTCACCTTTGATATGGTAAAAAAGAGGGAACACTGGATAAGAGATGGTAGTAAGATCGACTTTCTAACAAATACTTTCAATAATATGTAAACAGGTTCAAAAGTTAAATATTTTTTTATTTTTTTACCATCCAGCTTGTTTAAAATTAAAACTTTTAAATATATTTGTTTGAGCAAATGCTTTTAGCACACTTACCACACGCCAAAACTCAAAAAATGTACAGAATTAAGACTGATCTCGCGGGGAAATACTTATGTGACACCTAACATTGGTGGTCTGACTCGAATAAGAATTGGTGATATATAACATATAAAAAAATTTATGTTGTATAAATCACCAATACTATGCGATTCGGATCACCAGTGTGAGGTGGCTACATAGTATTTCCCCGAGAGATCAGCTTAATCCTGTACTTTATATGAGTGTTAGCGTGTAGGAAGTATGGCAAAAGCATTTGACCAAAAGAAAATATATTTAAAGTTTTAAAATTACACAAACTAGCGAGTCTAAAAAATAAAAAAATATTTCCTAACCATTGACAACCTGTTAACATATTGCAGTGTTAAAGTATTTGCTATAAAGTCAATCTTACCATCACCTCCGATCCAGCGTTCCCTCTTTCTTACCAAATGAGACTGAGGTTTCACTACCCGTATATATGACGTTTCCCCCACCACTAATGCTCTCCCCCACCACAATTAATTCACAAAAGTAGGTCAAGGTCATCGGACATTATTATTTTGAGCGGAGGATAGAGCATCTGCTGCTCTATCCCCCGCTCTATTTTTTTTTTCTTTTTAACATTTTATATTTTTTTTGGGTTTTTAAATGCTAAATAATATTTTTTTTTTACAAAGGTGAATATTCATCACTACTGTCCTCCTCGTCACTACAATCAAAAAATAATTTTCTGCTACACATCACAAGTCTTTTGCACAATGACATTTTATCCAATACTGCTCTTATTTGAGGAGTGATGTTTTCCTTATTGTCCTCTTCTTCGGATGATTCCAATGTTTCATCAGCATACAAATCAATGTCAAAGCTGTCACCATCAGTGTTTGCAAAATTATTTTCACCTGCTTCCATCTCTTCCTCTTCGGATAATTCTTCTTCCATTACATCTTCTTCTTCTTCCTCTTCCTCCTGGTTAACTACTTCTATTGGAATTTCTGGCAAAATAAGTGAAATTTTCTTGTGTGCTGCTACGGTGTTGTCCCTCGGAGGCATCGTGATTGAATATTCACCTTTGCTGTTCACAACCCTATTATATACACAAAACTATCCCCACCACCACGTTATCCATTAACCAAAATATCATAGTCCAAGTCCAAGTCCAGCTCGTATAACAAAAACTAATAAGTTTTTTCATTTCTTAAAAAATATTGCCATTTTTGCATTTACTTTGTTATCAAATAAATACTTTACGAACTCAAAGTTTGTAGTTTTGTCAGTTAACTGATTGGAAATAAATTTTTGTACAATTTGTTGTGACCTCTCGTCCTGAGGTTCACATCTTACATTTTCTATTGTTCCTTTCCTGGTTGTATCTTCAATCAGCTCCACTATCTCCACCAGGTCCTCCTCCAACAGAACAAACTCCACACAATGGCTTACCATGATGATGCTGGCTGAAGTGCTCTGCAAAGAATAAATCCAACAGATGCTTTCCACTATGTATATATTAACTTACCCCCACCACTTTTCAAGGTCATACATTAAATACCATAAGTAAAATTTTGTTTTTACACCTAAAACCTAGGCGCTACCCCTGGCCAACGAAATAATAAACTTCTTTTTGGCTCAACCTGATTTCTGCTATACGTATGCCAGTCGTGTAAATAAGCTGCACAAATATCACACCTTTCTTGCGGTATTTCATTTTCTTTTTAGGTTAGAAATTCCAGTCATCACCATGTAGCCACCGCTTTCTACAAATTCTGTCATGTCCTCACACGCAAAAAAACCACAGTCTTTGCAAAACTTAAGATTTTCATTTCTAAAAACATACGCAAAATAATTGGTGTAACCATTTCTTTCAAAATCAAACTCCTTAATTAAAATTTTAATTTTTGGTGGTGCACCAGACTGATGCACCACATAACGGAACAATTCAGTTTCATCAGAAATTTTTTCCAAACACAATTGTTGAAGACTGGAAGGAGTCATCTCGAAGTGTGTGTCTCCTGGCTACGCTAAACTGAGACTGAGCAACCTCCTCAAAACCCAACGCTTGGTTAAAATTACCCCCACCACTTTTTTAGTGGGTCAAGGTCAAATAAAATTACCCTGTGAGCGGGGATAGAGCACTAAGTGATATGTTATTCCAGTATCACAGAGTGCTCTATCCCCCGTTCTGTTTTTTCCACATACCAAACAGCTAATCCGTGTTCAAGTCCAATTCACACAAAATAAAAGATTTTATTACTTACATTCCTAAAATTTGTTCATTACCATCATCAACCTGCTCAGGACTTCGAATCACTAGATATTCAGAATTATTATTTTTATTTTGCAGTTGTCTTTCAAGAAATTTAATTTTTGATTCCAACAAGCAGATGTAATCAGAAGCGGCTGTCAGGGTGTCGAGCTTGCTGGAACGTTTGCTGATTTTAGGCAGTAACAACTGCAAACGGAACATTGCCGCTCGCTCCTTGTAGTTACGCTTTTGATCCGCCAACCGTTTCATATATTTACTTTTTAAATTTCTGTCCAATTCACCTTTGACCAACTCACTCCTCAAAATACTAGTTTCTTCACCATCATTGGAAGGTCCAGGTTCTGGGGACACATTTCTGACCAACTCACTCCTCAAAATACTGTTTTCTTCACCATCATTAGAAGGTCCAGGTTCTGGGGACACCTGTTGTTCAGGTGAACAATAATTTTTATATTCCACCAGCATCGGAGCATATACATGCCCCGATGGTAAACGCTGCAATTCCAGGTCTCCAACAAACGGATTGATACTGCACATTACGTCTGACAAATTGAAACGTTCAAGGCAGAATGAGCTTAGTGAGTGGGTATAAGAGTTCAGTAATGGTGGGGGAACCCTGTTGTCACATGATTATTGACTGGTTTACCTTGAAGCTAAACATCAGTTTAATACAAAAAAGTTTTTTGCTATAACTTTTTCTTCACCATCCAGGACACTGGTTTGGGACGTGTCTGAATAATGTTTTTTTTTTTTAAAAAAAAAAACATTATCCCCAGGTTAAGATATTATATAAATGAACTATTTTTTTTTTTTTTTTTTAAATAGCTCATTTATATAATACCCCCCTCCCTTATTTCAAGAGGGTGAAGAAATAATTTGGAAAAACAAAATTTAATAAACTTTAATTTGGAAAAAGGAAATGTTTGGAAAACAAAATTTAGAAAATTAAACAAACAGTCTTACTGATTGCATTACTCCTGCAAACGCCACACAGTCCTCAGCTTGTTTAAAACTTTAACACGTATCAAGTACCCTCTGTTGGTCATAAATCTAGGAACAATGAATTTTTTAGCAACCCTTACATGAACGTTCTGGTCTTTATGCCTCATCAAAAACAGGTGAGGTTTCACACAAACGTGTGCTCGAAAGAAATATTTTTCACCAGCATAGAGTCTTTGATAACGTACCTTGGGAATCTGTGTGGTTTTCTTAGGGGCAATGTTAAGCGAACATGAATCAAGAGTGCTCCGATTGGATGCTGTTTTGCGGTCGAAGTGATAGCGGCACAACTCCTCGCCGCTCACAGCCCACCTGGTGCATTTTTGATTTACTTTCGCTCCAGTTATCCAAACATAATTACATTGGCGTTTCGGTGCCGCTGCCTTCTTTACTGTTTTTTTCAGACCAGAATTAATTTTACTTACTTTATTGTTTGTGGGTTGCTCCACTTGAAGGTCATTGGAAGTGGAAGGGAAAGAAGTTAAATTTAGTTCGGGTTTGGAAGGGCTATGGACGGGAGAGATAGGATCAAAGGTGGAAAAATAATTTTTGATAGGAGTAGATGGCTTGGAAGGTGACCTCCGTTCCTTCGGCTTCTCGAAGATTTCCTCGTCCGAGTCCAAATTGATGGTTACCAGGCCGGGATCCACACTACTTCCACTTGCCACGGTTGTGACTGTTGGTGTTGTCACAGTACACATAGCTGTCACCGTGGTCAAAATTGTGCGAAGCATAGTGCTGGCAGTGATGGTAGAGGAAGCGCCGGGTCTCAGGTCCACAATAATTTTTTGAGGCGAAGCAGTCGTGGCTGGCGGCAGTGGAATCTGCGAAACATCAAGAATCGGCATTGAAAGGGACGAGGCGGTAGGCATTGGAGCGGAGGTCACAGCAGGCGAAGTGGTCGGCATTGGAGCGGAGGTCACAGCAGGCGAGGCAGTTGGATAATTCTTGATGCGAACACCCATGGTCACGAGAGCGGTGTAGAGTCGGCTAGCAGGCTGCAAGTCTGAAAGCAGAATGAAGCAGCTCGCGACCCATTGGAATATTCCAGCACACTATGTGGTGGGGGCAAACAAGTCTGTTACGTAATACTCGGATCTAGTTATGTAACCAAGTGGCCAAACGTGCCAATGGAAAAGTACCTGAGGCCTCCACCTCCCCCTCGGAGGGGGGGGGGGGGGGCGCAGTTTTCGTCCGGAGCAAAAAATTTTTGGTCAAGGTCAAAATCCAAAAAAAAAAAAAATTTCGGGGGGGGGGGGGGGGCGCAGTTTTCGTCCGGAGCAAAAAAATTTTTGGTCAAGGTCAAAATCCAAAAAAAAAAAATTTCGGGGGGGGGGGGGGGGCGCAGTTTTCGTCCGGAGCAAAAAATTTTTGGTCAAGGTCAAAATCAAAAAAAAAAATTCGGGGGGGGGGGGGGGGGGGCTCACTTCCCGTCTGGAGTCGGGGGGGGGGGGGGGGGGTCACCTACCCCTAGGACTTTAACTCTTGGATGGCTGCTACCCTTACTTATGTGTGAATATCAAATAAAATATTTTACCACTGCCCAGACAACCAACACTTTAACGCATATCGCTCTAAGTCCTGCGAGCTCTCAGGACTTTGGCAAAAATCCGCCAAGTGTTGGCTGACTGTGACTACATGTGGAACAAAAATTATTTTATTTTTTTATTCACACACAAATATAGGTCAAGGTCATCCAAGAATTAAAAAGAAATTCCCCCGAGGCCTAAGACCGCCGGCGGTCAAAGGCCTCGGGGGAATCTCACAACTTAGGGGGAGGTGAAAAATAAAAAAATAATTTTACTTAATTTTGAGTTTCCATAAGGGAAACATGCTACAATAATTTTGGTTCCCCTAACGGGAATCATAAGGTCATGCTAATCATGACCTGGGCCCCATCTTAACCGATAAACTGACATAAAGCCTAACGTACCGGACAGTGTCAGGACCCGGTGCTTCGTGCTGAAGGATGCCAACCACCCGTATGTTTCCAGTGACGAGTGATGAGGCCCAGCAGCGCCCTTGGTCCGAAAACCTAAGGGTGGATCCCCAGGGGCCTACCCCCAGGCTCGTTAAGCACCATACTACTGTTGTTAAAAAATAATTATTGAGGCATGCTAAGCCTCCAAAAGAAATTATTTTACGGAGGCTTCTAAGCCTCAAACCTAACACTTTAACTGCCAATTTACAGAGGCTAATCCTCCAATATTCGAATTTAGAAAATATTTTTTCTTAGGGACAACCTGTGGAAGATTAGTACAAAGAAATATTTTACAACACAAAACTTAAACATAGGGGGATTCATGTTACAAAAAATAAGAAATTTTTACTTAATTTTGAGTTTCCACAAGGGAAACATGCTAAATAATTTTGGTTCCCAATGGGAATCATAAGGTCATGCTAATCATGACCTGGGCCCCATCTTAACCAGTACACTGACATAAAGCCTAATGCAATGCACTGACATAAAGCCTAATGTACCGGTCAGTGTCAGGGCCGACACTTCGTGCTGAAGGATGCCAACCACCCGTATGTTGCCAGTGACGAGTGATGAGGTCCAGCAGCGCCGCTGGCACAAGGCCTAACGGTGGATCCCCAGGGGCCAACCCCCAGGCTCGTTAAGTGTCATACTATTGTTGGTAAAAAATAATTCTTGAGGCATGCTAAGCCTCGAAAAAAAATTTAATTTTACGGAGGCTTCAAAGCCTCAAACCTAACAGTATAACTATTTACATAGGCTAAGGAAGCCAAAAATTTATAAAAACTAATTTTAGGGACAACCTGTGGAAGATTAATACAAAGAATTATTTTTCTAAACACAAGACTTAGACTAACACCAACCTGTGGAAATATTAGCACACACAAATATTTTTCACTGCACAACACTTTCACTAAATCACAACCAACACCGAGCACCAAGCAGCAAGCACAAAATAAAATTATTTCCTAACACTACACATGCCATGCCTTAGACTAGAAAAGAATTCCCAATATAATGCGGCGCCAACATTACATTGCGAATCCTGTAGGGCAGAGCTTCAACCACTCAGCTGAAGTGTTTGAAAGCAACTGCGAGGAAGCTAAGCCTCAGAGAACCGAAGCTGAGCCGGTCAGGAGTGGGGGAACCGGACCTGGTTACGTAAACAGGCAGACCTCGACACGTACTTGTTTGCGGCATTGGACAATCTCCAAGAGCCACACCTGAATACATTACTAACCGGATCTCATTATGCAACACGTATCAAGGTATGGCAACGCCTCGGGCTATGCCACCTCCTCCTCCCCCCCCCCCCCCCCCGGGGGGGGGGGGGCGCACTTTTCGTCCGGAGCCGAGGGGGGGGGGGGGTCTTGGGACTTAGAATATTTTTCGGTCCAAGACAGTTGCAGTATAGAATAATATTTCATTTCATTTTATTTTGTCTCTCTCAGCTCAGCCTACAGTCAGTGTTGGTTGGGAACAAATTTAATTTTGTCTCCGGTATCGCTTGCGGATTACATAACACTTATATAACCAACCCATGTCTGCCATCTTGCCTCTAAAAACAAGTCAGTTACTCGGCAGCCTTCTCCCACGACGCATGGTATACGCTGCGCCTTAACGCTACCAGACTTTCTGTGAGTAAAATTTCAATTTTTACATCATTCCCCTCTTATTATGTGACTTGGCAAAAATATATCGCTGCCTGTTTGCTACAAAATTAATTTTTATTTAGCTCTACAAGCCTCCTAATATTTTCGCAGATGTGTTTAAAATATTTAACCTCATGATTAAATTTTGTTCCACACTGGTGGATTTTGAACTTAGCTGCAAAATTGAACCATGCACATCTTGTACAATAATTTTTTTCATTTAGCTCTACCTCTTTATTAACCTAACAATAAGTATTTTCTCGGACTTAAATTTTATACTAGTCTCGCTGTTATTTTTTCTACACAGTACGTGTTAATACTTGGACAGTTCGCAACAAACTGTTTCTAAACATAGCAACACCAGACCGCATTACCCCCACCACTACAGCCCTGTTCCCCCACTACTTCCAGCTTAGGTGCTACAATTGACTGAGTTTTTCAGTTTTATACTAACCTTACTGTGAGACACAGCTATGGCTGAAACTTTGCGAGAAAAATTATTAAGAGTAAAATTTTTGCTGGCAAAGCAAAATAATTCTGTTAGGGTGTCCAAGACTTCCACTTTGACAAAAATGAAACGCTGCCTTAGGAATAATCCAAAATTTTACTCAAGGGACACCAAGATCACTATGGATGATGAAATGTTTCAAAAACTTTTAGACGAGCTAACTTTTGCCAGTAAAATAACGCTGGTGACTCCAATTCCAGACTAAGTGTCAAGGTCACTTAGAAATTAATAAAAAAATTTATTTTCTTAACAAATATTTCCACTCCAAGTAACGGAGGTCCAGCAAAAGAACAAACTCGGATGAGTTGTTGGAAAAAAATAATTTTTTTTATTTTTTCGCATCTGACCACTTTACCCCCACCACGCGGCCTGGTACCCGGACGGCGCGGTGCTGTCCGGTCAGTCGGCGTCCGGCTCCCGCGCGGTGATGACACCACCACCGTCGGCTGTTCGCAATTTTGTTCCCAGTTGGGCTTCTGGTTTCTCCAGTGGGTAAGTGGAAATAAAAATTATTTATTTTTTTTAGTTTTAAGAGTGGGGTTGCTAGGGTTCAGGTCAATGGCCTCTGAGGAATGCCTTACGTCACATTTGGTAGGTTTTTCGGTCTGGTCGCTGGGAAAATAAATTTTTCTTTGCACTTTTGTGGTTTCTCGTGGATTTTCACTCCACAGCCGAATACTAGAAACCACAAGAGTGCAAAGAAAAATTTTTTTGTCTTTCCGCGTGACCTTGACCTTAATTACGTCAATGACGTCATTATGGTGACGTCAGCGGTGATGACGTCGTCATGACGTCATTTCTATTACGTCATACCTATGACGTCATAGATATGACGTCATCGATGACGTCACCGATGACGTCATTCGTGACGTCAGTGACCTTGGTGACGTCAGCATTCCTCAGGGGTCATTGACCTGAGCCAGCAGCCCTACTTTGCCACTACTCTTTATATTTAAAATTATTCTAAAATACGCAATAAAATGAATATGCGTTGTTTTAACATGATATATGATATCAAAATACTAAAATTTAAATGATTCTTTGTTATTTTGTATTAATATTTCATCGAAGTACGGTATACATTTTTAGTATATCATCATAACTAACTGCAGTATAGACACATATTAGTAATTTCATTTCTTTATTTTACCAATTATTTATGAGTATAGACCAAAGGCATAAGGAAAAATCAACATCAGATTTTTAAACATAATTTAAACAAGGTATAACCCAAAACGCGCAAGACTGAGGGGTAAATAAAAATATGGGCACTGTAGAATCGTTCCTTATTCTAACCGTCTGTAATCTACAATCGCAAGAGTGATCCACCCACCCTCATCACAATTTCTTTATATAGTAGCATTGACTATGTACACATATGACAAAATAATAACCCAGGGAGACGTAGATTAATTTATTTACCAGGATATTCAAGGTCTTACTCGTCTTCTTCAGGTGACTGGAGTTCGTTCTGGCGCTCTTTGAGGGGAAAGGAGTTGTAAAGGTCTCGTTCATGCTTTTGTCTTTGGTTTGGGTCGGACTCTTCCATATCCGACTCCGGTTGGGACACCAGCAACGCCTGCCATAAGTCTGACGGGGCCCTGAAAAATTAACAGCTGAACGTTTCTTCCAAAATATTATAATTTATTTCAAAATTGTACAAGTAGAAAATGAAGTCAGATAAAATGAATATGATTTTTTTTAACCCTCAGGTCGAGAATTAGAAATATGTCACAACAATGACAACAAAATTATGTTTGTAATAATTTTATATTATGTATTTGAACCCGAGACCGAGTATATACTTTACAACCTAAACAATTCGATTATATTGTATTTTATTCAATGGAAAACCGCATGTTTATACTGAAGCAAGTGGTCCTATATTTGTAGCTGTTTTCATCAACTCTCTTGTTTTCATTTTTAACTTCTTTAGACATGTAAAATTTTTTAGAATTTCAAATCAAGATCATAAAGAAATAAAATTTTTTTAAGCATAGAGTTTTGTATAAATACTATTTTTATCACCAAAACAATATTCTGCAAAGTTAGAAAAAACTGATATCAAGATCCATGTGCATACATACAAAAAAATTCACCTTATGAGTAGGCCTACAGTATAAAAGTTACCATATCACCATAGACATAATGATAATAATAAGTCCCATGTCGTATCGAGTATATTTAAAAATATCTGTTATCATAAGAGTGACGTTTATTTAATTAATTACTGTTATTACTTACCTTTTTAGAGCAGATTTGAATTCTATTTCAGATACATAAACGGATATCACAAGATGAGTCATTAAAAGGAAAAGGAGAAAATGTATTGTTTTCGAAGTTTTCATATTTATCATAATTTTATAACTTGTTGAAATCTAAATTCATACCAGAAAAATAAATTTGGTTTCCTGAGCAACCAATATATTTATTTTGTTCAATATAGCTATTTTGTTCTTCCTAACCTAAAGCCCTAAACATATAAACAAATTACACAATAACAGATAAATATCACATTACTATCATCCGTTTGTATTTTAAATTGTTTTAGTCATAAAATAATCATTAAGAAACTGGAAACATATAAACTCTTGAAAAATAAGGATGAATTGCAAGAAGAACATGAAACGTTATTTCCCTAGTGGAACCCTCAATGACGTATGTGGAAAATTTAATGATGTTAGAACCTGTCTGTGGAATGTTGATATCCGTGGATGAGTAACTCACATTCCTCATAAACTGGATCAAATTTAGTTTTTAAATGAAAGCAAACCTCTTTAACTAACCGAAAAGTGTGAGCTCAATCCTTAATTAAAGGGAAATAATCACCCAGTAATACAAATTTGCTACTTTGTCTAACTGTCGTTCATTGCATATTGCCGTAAAGCATAACTCAGTATAAAATACACAAGAAATTAAGCATTAATTTTTGTTATCTTAAACGATTATGTTTTCTCACATATCGATACTGAGAAAATGAGTACAGGACAACAACAATAACAGTATAATAACAACAGAGTACAGGACAATAACAAGGAGAACATATCTTATTTATTGATTCTTTAGACTACTAACACCAGACTATATATATTTTTTTACGTTTAGAGACACTTAGACAATTTTTTGTCAACTAATTGTACGTGGTTTTGCAAACTCAAACCCCGCGGTTTTTCACATCAAACGGACCAAGATACATTCTGGCGACTTAACTCTTTTTTATTCTGGTGTATAAACTTGAAATTAATTTAATACAAAAATACATCGTTTATCGAAATACGCCACAGACCACACCGTAATGAAACAATTTACTGTAATTGCTTATATTTCAAGTTATTTAATCCCAAGACAGACTATGTGATCAGGTCAAGATGGACGATTCTCACAGTCCATTAGTTGCTAGAGCAGAGGTAATGGAGGCCAACGGTCTGTGTTGCCATTACATAGTACATCACTCTTAAAGGCGTTTTAATCTCATCTAAGAGTCACAAAATTTGTTTTATTTATACTATATTATCAGGATTGCTATAGCCAAGCAGATAATTTGAATAAAAGACAAATTACATGTGTTTTATTGTATTGGATATATTCTCTATAAATACTTTCTTTATGAAGACTGTTGTTTGCTATTTTCCTCTTACGAATGAAACTTATTATCACATTCATTTTTTCCTTAAGCATAAGCTACATAAATCAAATCATTTATGATTTGATAAGAGAAATACAATAAATACTACAAATATTGGGAAATAAGAGAACACAATAAAGAATATTTTATTACATTTTTCATGGAATATTATCCTCACGGAAAGTGAAAACTTTATGTTACTAATCCCTTACCACCGTTATTTACACCCTTATATCTGAGATGTAGTTATGTTTTCAAAAGTAGTATCAAATGCTGTATCTTAGTCACACAATACATTATAAAAAGTTAAAGTAAAAACATAAGAGGAATAAACTATTAAACGTTAGCTTTTATATAAAATCTACCCAGATAAAATTAATTAATATTAAAAATTTATTGAATAATTACAATTAAAATTGTTAATTAATGCCTAATGGATCAAGTAATATACATCACTGAACATTCTATAAAAATACAAATGTTAAACCTCTTCTTGTTAGCTGCAGATAAATACAAATATCTTTCCTTTGTCTTGTGGGCAACCTTTTGTGCTTTTGTTTTGGTCCCAGATGTCTCCCATTTGAATCTTATCACATGCTGTTTCTGGAGACACTGAAATCCCAAAAGATGCCACCTTGTTTTTTGAATTTATGAATAAGGTGAAGTATATCTGACTGGGTTTTCAGGAAACAGAAATAACACAATATTTTTGGTTTAGGGAGTTTTGAGGCTGGTAAATTATGGATTATGGTTTTATTTATTTATTATTTATTTTTTTTTGGTGGGGGAGGGAGAGGAGAAATAATGATGTTACACACAAAGACGAAAAACCTGTATTGTGGGACTCCAACAAAAATCCAGTTGTCTACCAACTAAAAAATTCCCCTTTCCCTTTCGCAAACTAACCGAGGATCGCTTATCGTATTACATCAGAACTAGACCTACTTTGTCTTTCGCCCTTAGGACTAACCACAAATCGAGTATCTAATCTTGTAAGATATTTAGACAGCAACACTGTCTAAATTGGTCTTCTTGGATCTGAGGGGTTTCTAGACGAAATGGGACAAGCAACGCCAGTTGTCCTCACCCTCCATTACTTTCATGCAAACCGAGTCCACCGACAGAACCCCAAGATGTTGTGTGGCCTCCAGGCGTAGCCTTCTCAGCGTGGACAACGGAAGAATGTGTGTTCCGCGTCGTCGGGAACGCCCGGACAACAAATGCAGTCAGGTAAAATGGTTTTGCCCATCCTATGCAGGTACGACTGTAAACGTGTGTTATTGAAAAATATTGATTAAATAAACAATACGTATTTTTTTTTTTTAGAATAATGGATATGGCGGATGGCCGTTAATACTTGCATGTTGTTTGCAGTATTATTTATAGTACCGAGAGATTAAGGTTGGTTTGATAAGAGTTGCAATATGTTATCTATATTTCTCAAAATTAGGAACCATTTTTTGTTGATTTTTTAAATCAATATATCTTAAGTATCTGCCATTCACACTCACTATAAGTAGTGTAAAATTGCGGCCGCTGGCCCAGTTCAAGGTCACCTGAGGGATGACGTCATCGAGGTCAATGACCTCACCGATGACGTCATCGATGACGCAATCGATGACGTCATCACCAATGACGTCATTTTCATGACGTCACACCCATGACGTCACAAAAATGACGTGCTGATGACGTCATCACCCCTTACGTCATCAATATGACGTCACCGACGCCACTAAGGTCAAGGTCACGCCGAAACTTAAAATTTTTTGGCACTTTTGCCGTTTCTCGCACTACGCTCCGAGTTTCAGTCACAGTCACCGTGACCTTGACGACTTGGAGCGAATTCGCGACAAGAAACGGCAAAAGTGCCAAGTCAAACTCGAGTTTCTGACATGACCTTGCCTATATGGCCGATCGGTAATCCCTCAGGTGACCTTGAACCAGTACAACGCCCGCAATTTCATATTACTGTGACCTTGAAAACTCAACAAAGGAGCGCCGACACCGATGCGCACCCCACGACAGTCACCGAGCGACTGACCTTCAGGCTCCGCGTACTCTAGGTATATCGGCTTGAGAGACTAAGACTCTAAACTGTCAGGAATGGGAGTAACTAACTGAATTTTGCAAGGAAAAGTCATTTCATCCAATATTCTAAACAAATCTTCATCAGTAAAACTTACATTAGTCTGTTTGGTATAAATCTTAGGGTGTCCGCGCAACAGTTTGCGCCACTTAGCTAAAGTCGAAACACTTTTGACTTTGAGTGGTGGACAGTGAGCAACTAATAAAGTCTTAACACGGCTAAGTTTCTTACCTAAAGCGTCCCGCGACATGGCTTCCCTCACAAAAGTCCGCACAATAATGAGAGACTGCTTGTAGCGCATGAGTCAAGAGAAAAGAGGTGGGGGAAACAGCAGGAGTGGGGGAAGGTCACAGTGGTGGGGGAAGGTGAGGTTGTACGCTGGAGTAACACATCACTTCACCATGAGCTGTCCTACAGTCAACACACTGTTCTCTTGGCCCGAGTTGGCACTAGAAGAAACATTTCTGTACAGCTTAGGCTGTGAGAGCCGAGGAAGCAAAGTCAAAGTGGAAATTGTGTTAAACTCCAAGATGAAGAGTCTCCTAAATAAACTAATTGTATCCCTGCAATCCCCTATAACTTTAGAGGAATACCACTTTATAAAGCGACACCTTATTCTTTGGCAAAACGAATTGGAAATGGAAAAGATCACAGTAAAATTAATCTAACTTAAAATTTGGACTGGACACTCATGGCGATACCACGTGGCGTGCAAACGCCACCCTAAACATTACAAGTTAGGTTATTGAGCACCTCTGGTACGATAACCGACGTGCTAGAGTTAAAGTGTGATGACCTTGAGTCAAAACACTGAAATACTACAAGTCGATATCGTCCCAGAGTTAAAGTGTAGTGACCTTGAGGAAAATCAGAGAAAATCCAAACCATGTTTGTCCAGAGTTCAAGTGTAATGACCTTGAGGCAAAAATCTGTAAAACACTTACATGAACAGAGTTGAAGAGTAGCGATGCTTACCGCATGCAAGCCTGAGACATACTGGCTGAGCGCCGTCGCGTAGCTTAGGGACTCGAATATGGTGGGGGTATTGCCAACACTTAGAGTAGAAGTGTAGTGGGCGACCTTGAAGCAGACTTAGAGTAGAAGTGTAGTCGGTGACCTTGAACCACCCCTGAGGGGTGGAACCCCCCCACCCCACCCCCCACCCCCACCCCCACCCCCCCCCCACCCCACCCGGGGGGTGGTTTGTACGCTGGCATGCAGACCACAGCTGTGGCCAATTTGCGGCGGCCTCTGCACTCGGACCGAGGACGTAAGCCACCAGGGCTGTCCTCAACCTCTCTCAAAATTATGTAAATGATTCTTGTTAGTTTTTTGAAAAAGTTATTTGTTAGCAATGCAGTAAATGTGTAAAAGTCTTGCGTGGTGAAGGTCAGGCAACATTGGAATGTTTGCTGTTGTCCATAGTTGGGTCTCTTCGGAGGCTACAGCGATGGCAACCTAAATGCCCCAGGTGGGGCTTTATTTTTTTAAAGTTTTTCCGTGACCTTGACCTAAATACAGTAGTGTTCTAAATTCTTAATGGTTAGGTATTACTAACATACAAGTCTGCTGTTGTCCATAGTTGGGTCTCTTTGGAGGCTACAGCGATGGCAACCTAAATGCCCCAGGTGGGGCTTTATTTTTTAAAGTTATTTTGTGACCTTGACCTAATTATAGGGAAGACTGCTCCAGCAACCCCCCCCTCCACCCCACACCTCCACCCCACACCTCCACCCCCCACACCTCCACCCCCCACACCTCCACCCCACACCTCCACCCCACACCTCCACCCCACACCTCCACCCCACACCTCCACCCCCCCCCTCAACCCCACACCTCTACCCCCCACACCTCCACCCCGCACCTCCACCCCACACCTCCACATACCCCACCCCCCACCCCCCCCCTCCCCCCACACCTCCACCCCACACCCCACACCTCCACCCCCAGCCCCGCCCCTACCCCTACCCCTATACCCTTGGGTGGGGCTCGCCCGTGGTCGGTGGGGATATAAGGCAGCCGGGTTGCACGCACTTCTCACTTGAGCTCCAGCACTCACACCGCTCACACCGACTGTTGCTCTCACCAAATAGTATTATTTATTTAATTTCTATTTCAATTCATTACTCTACATCTTTAAAAATGCCTCTCAAATTTAAAAACTATCCTCCTGCTTCTGCTTCTTCGGCCAACCAGTCTACTCCGCCTTCTTCTTCGTCTGGGACCACTACGACGCAGTACTCGGTCCTGCGGCAAGCGCTGGCTGTAATCACGACTGTGACCAGCCTTCTGCCATCGATGCCAGCGCTAACCAATACAACTGCCGCTGGGACCAGCCGAGGATTGATTTGCTCTCCAGCTGTCTCCCTTTCCTCGGACTCCAACTCGGATGCTGCCATATTCCAGACGGAGGAGGACGACAAGAAGAAGAGGAAGACTGCAAGGCCAAAGTACACTCCATACTCCCGCACACACAAAATCCTTTCATACACCAAATCCCAATGTCCTCTACCCCTATCCCCAATCCCATCCACACCTGATAAACCACCCCGTAGATCCATCTTTTCCCCTGACGCCTCCTATCCAACCATCGACGTAACAACAAAATTTACCTCACTTCCCACCATTTCCCCCGAACTTCCAACCATCGATTTAACACGTTCTCCCACCCCACCCAAAATTGTTTGCTCCCTTCCTCTTCACCGTGTAAAGCGTTCTACCCCTATTCCTTCTAGCCAGCCTAAACCGGACAAGCTCCAAAACACTCCAGTAAAGCGTCCAACACAAAAACGTAAGCGTGTTAAAGTCCCTGCTGGCAAGGGTAATAAATGCGATTGCGTGTATATTATGTCAAAAGACTTTGGGGTTCTTTGCTGTCAGAAGTTTGCTGTTTTAGATAAAGATCGTTGCCAAACGCACTTGAACAAAAATATCAATCTTCCGAGAGTAAAACCCTACACTCTTAATAATATCAGGCCTAAAACATCCCAACCCAGACATCCCCACAGTCCGCAACCGCTTGATATTAGAAGACTTAAAGTGGATGAAAAATATTATTTTATTGTTCAAACTTATGGAGCTTTTGATGCCAATGTAGAAATCATTGTAAAAGGTGATGGCCGCCTTCATACAATGAAAGTACCCATTCGGATGGTACAAAGACAATTTTTCATCCACAAAAAGGCTATCTAATACGAAGGGAAGGATGCCAATCTGTGTGGGAAATGGATTAGGATGTAGGCCCACCAAAAGAAATTCTAAATTGTTAGGTTGTGTTGGACAATATTTAAAAAACAAAAATTCTTTTTCCAAATTTAGTCCTAACCCTCTTAAAGTAAGGGAGAGGGGTATTATACAAGTCAACTAATAAAAAAAATACTTGACTTGTATAATACTTTAACCTGGCGGTGATGTAAAGTCACTGGGACAATCTCAAACCGTGTCCTTGAGGGTGAAGACTAAGTTACAAAAATCTTTAACAAATAAAAACTTACCTCCAAACACTTGTAGCTTGCTACAAGTGTTTGGAGGTTAAAATTTTTCAAAGTTTGAATGACCTTGACATATATATATAGCAGTCTTAATTCTTAACAAAAACCTCCAAACACTTGCGGCTTGCCACAAGTGTTTGGAGGTAAAAATTTTTCAAAGTTTGAATGACCTTGACCCATATAAATTACTGTTTAAAGTAAAGTGCTAACCTTACAACTAATGTTGTGTATCACGTGATACCCCCACTTTAACGCTCTTACTAAGCTTGTATGAACCGTTCATTTGCTTGAGTCTGTTCCTGTGCTCCGTGGTAAACATGTCACGGTACAATTACAAAGGTGGTGATTTCCTAATAGATGAACACAATGCTTGGGAAGTGTTACACATGCAAAGGATGAAAGTTGAGTATTGTATAAGACGAGATGGGTCTACATTTTATCTATGTATTTTAAACAAACAAACTCATAAGTATGAACACTGGACAAAAATTAATTACAACAACATAGATGAGTTGTTTGCTTGGGTTTTTGAGGTGTGTAAAACAGATGATTGCGAAGACTAAGCAAAATTTAGTAAATCCCCCCCCCCGGGTTACCCCCACCACTAAAAATGGGTATATATAGGAGTGGTGATCAACCGTCCTCTCATTCTGCTTTACACTGTTAAGTCGAACACTACCATGTCTGCCATGAACGTTCCAGCCTCTACCTCTGGCCCGACCGCCTCCAACTCTGGCTCGAGCTCTGGACCGATCCGGCGGAACCGCCTGTCAAGGAGTCGCGTTCGGTTCTTCGGATTCACCCCGAGCAAGACGGAGTTGTGCAGCAGTGGAGCCTCCAGAAAAGAGTCTAACTTGTATAAAGAGCTCCAGCAGGTAGTGCCAGGTGTAGTGGTTGGTGCATCTTCACAGGAAGACACTGTTAGAGCTGCTATAAGATATATTAAAAGTTGTAACGTAATGATAGAGGAAAAGAACAGGTTGTTGGAGAGTGCACGCAGTGAAATACTTTTGATCCGGAAAGAATGGGAAAATCTAATTATGAAGTGTGACAGATTGTTAGATGATAGTGATGATAGTGAGGATGAGAGTGGATAGGTGTGTGGGTAAAGACTTGGACTGGGACTTGTGTGTGTGTGTATGAATGTGTGCGTGAATGCGGAATACAGAGCGGGGGATAGATCACTCTGTGGCAATGGACTAACATGCCACTTAGTGATCTATCCCCCGTTCTGGTAATGTTTTTGGATGGCCTTGACCCACATTACCAAGGTTGGCTAGTACCCCCACCACTGCTAAGTGTATATATACGGGTGTTGATGTGCAGTTTGGTTATTCTGCTTTGTAACGCTTAGCTGAATACTACACTTTAACATGGCTTCCAACTCTCAGGCTTCCTCTTCTTCAAGAAGGCGTGCTGCCAACGTCCTGCCTGCTACTCGTGGACCTGTTCGACCATTCTATAGCATAACTGTTGCTCGAGCAAACGCCTGCAAAGCTCCGATGCTACGGACCTTGCTGGAGGTGAGTCAAGACGGGCAAGGCTTGCTCAGTCCTGGTCAACGGCAGGAGCAAGAGAGGCGTATGGCATACTTCAAGCTGCAGGGTGTAGTTCCCAGCTTAAAGTTAGGCGACCCAAGAGTAGCAAGTGTCACCGAGGCAGCGGACTACATATCACACCTTCACACTGTTTTGAAAGTGAAAGACCAACAAATTGAAAACCTAAAAGAACAATTAAAACAATTTAACTTTAACCCGATGGAGTTTGTGGAAGCAGTGATGAGTGATAGTGATGATGAAGAAACTGAATATATACTGGGTATGTAATAGAGGACTTGAACAGAGACATGTGCGTGTGTGTGTGTGTGTGTAGAATACAGAGCGGGGGATAGACTACTTTGTGGCAATGGACTAACATGCTGCTTAGTGGTCTATCCCCCGCTCAAAGGGTAGCATTGGAGGACCTTGACCCACTTTAAAGCAAGGACAACCGGTTAACTGGTATAAAAGAGGGGGTCTGTACATCTCGACTTCATTCTGCTTTGGACCTTCCAGTGGAACGCTAGAAAATGAGTGGATCACTTGTTGGTGCTGACTTGGACAGGTATTCTGTGATGGTGCATTATGAAAACTGTAGAGACATGTTGACGGCTGTGTATGATTGTTTGGTAAGAAGGATCTTTCAAGAAAACTGCGAATTTATGTTAGCGTGGAGGAGAAATTTGTTTGTTGATGGTCATGTTACAATGCAAAACATGAACCACCTCGATGTGTTAAAAGTAGGACACCAAAATTTGGACGAACTGGACGATATGTTTAGGGACCTGGAGTGTTTGATACATCAGGAATGTAAACCTTGTGAAATTGAAATTTTTAAATTGGATTTGGAATTGGAATAAAATGTGTTAAACAGGACTCGAACTTGGACTTGATGGAGGTTTTGTAGAACAGAGCGGGGGATAGATCACTTTGCGGCAATGGACTAGCATGCTGCTTAGTGGTCTATCCCCCGCTCAAAGGGTATCTTTACGTGACCTTGACCCACATAAAATGTATAGTTGGTGGGGGTATAAAAAGGGCAAACCAATTGGATAGATACACCACTTTCATACCATGGCTCCACTTGACAACACCGTGTTCCATCGGGACAGAATTCTTTCAATTCTGGAGGTAATACCTGTAGAAGTTATAGAAGTGGAGGAACAACTACCTGCTGTTGACCAGGAAGAGGAGGAAGAAGAAATAATGGACATTGAAACGGACTCGGACGAAGCTGGTTTAACGGACAATGAAATGGACTTGCACGCCTACGAAACATTAGAGTCATCATCTGAGTCGGAAATTGAAGAAGAATAACAAGACTCTCCTCATCGTCCAATGGATAGGATGTTAGTAGCCAGAAGAATTATGTATTGTCATCGCTACCTATTTTGTGATGAGAATGATTCCGACTCTGATGGTGATGTTTCACCTTTGTAAAAAGTTTAAACAAAAAGTTAAAAAAAGAATGTGAGCGGGGGATAGAGCACTTTGTAGTAAATGATGCTGCTTAGTGCTCTATCCCCCGCTCAAAATAATAATTCCAAACGACCTTGACCCATATAAACTTGTTGGAACAGACGTCTTTGAAAAAACTCGTATAAATTATTGAATCTAGACCAAATACCATTGATTTTATCAAGCCTGCTGATAAATGTATTACAAATGGTTGTTTAAAGGCTAAATTTAGCACGTGATTGATAACCTGTTTCTATATGACGTCACTTTCCCCACCTATCTGCCACAGATATAAAGGGACCCGGTTGAGTGCGCTGCTCATTATTGCGTGGACATTCACAGAGTGTACATTCAAAGCCAAACTGTTTGAAATGGCTCTTTGCGACATTTGTGGGGAAATCTTTCAAGACGAAGATCTTTTCACCCTACACAGAGAATTACATGAAGACGAAGATAGAAAAGAAGATATTACCATGGATGAAATAGACTTAGACTCAATTGACCGGTTTTTGGAAGAGCACCAGAAGCAGACGGACTACTGGGACAGCTATCTACAGCAAATGCAAAGAAGAAGACCTAGTGTGATCCAATTTGCTGGTGCTGGACCATCTACTGCTAGAAGATCTTTTGAAGAAGAAAATTATATGCAAGAAGAAGAAGACACTGAAAAAGAGGACACTGAAGAAGAACTGGAAGATGTGAAACAACTGCGCACCACGGCCTTGCCAGGACGAGTTGTAACACATTTCAAAATTAATAATGTTCAATTGGAACTGGAAACATTTATAACCCAGGCTAAGGAACTTGTTGGTCGAACCTTGAGGGAAGAACTACAAAGATTAAATTTTATTAAATTTGGAATGGTGTTAGAGGCTATGTTTAACAATACTGATGGTGAAACAGCATTGAGAGCGTTCATTACCAAAAACCGAACCCTTACCTTTACCTCCAACATCGATGATATTATTGAAGAATGCTTGGAAGAACTTATAACAAAACTTCAAGAACATGAAGGAAGAGGATCTGGATGGACTTTGTCATCAATTGAAGGTATGGATGTAAGGGTTCACAAGCATGGATATGGTTTAAGGGGTAGTAGTTTTATCCCTTTACCAAAGAAAATCCAAAACACTAAATCGTGTAGGAATGTGCAAAATGAAGGTAATGAATGTTTCAAGTATGCAATGTTAACCAAGTATGTTAAAGATCATCCTGAAAGAGTTGGTAGAGAATATTACGAAAATGAACACCGCTACAACTTTCAAGGCCTCACCTACCCATTTACATTGAAAGACATAGACAAATTTGAAAAGAAAAATCCTGGCGTTTCAGTGAATGTTTTTGGTCTGGATGATTCGAACAACGTTTATCCTTTGCGGGTAGTAAAAGTTGAGCAAAGAAACCACACGGATTTGCTATTGGTCACTAAGGGTGAAATTTCACATTATGTGTGGATAAAGGACTTTGCATCCTTGATTCGAAATCAATTATCAAAACAGAGGCGTAGGTAAACAGTGTGTAAAAGATGTTTTTGTTTCACATATAAAGAAATAAGACAAGGAGGATTAGAGTGGTTGATAGAACACAAAAGACTTTGTAATGAAAATTATGAAGTGAAGATTAGTCTGCCACCACCATCTCGAGCGTTTATCCAATTTAACAAAACAGTTCACCAATATCGGATTCCAGTAGTCATCTACGCAGATTTTGAATCTACGTTAGTACCACAGGAGCTGCCGGACGGTGAAGTGACTAGAATAACAAAATATCAGTTGCATCAACCCAACAGTTTTTGTCTACTAGTGAAATCAAACTTGTCTGAAAACCAATTGCAAGACTATGGTTTAACATCCACTCCAATACTCTACCGTGGTGAAGAAGCCGCTAAGTATTTCGTAGACCAGTTGTATGACATTGCTGAAAAGGTACAACGCTTGTATGGTAATGTCGTACCTATGGAACCTTTGAATGAGAATCAACAAGAAGAATACAATCTGGCATCAAGATGTTATCTATGCGAGAAGAGTTTCAGTGAAGAAAATCCAAAAGTAAGAGATCACGATCACCTGACAGGTTTATACAGAGGAGCTGCTTGTAATTCATGCAATATAAATTACAAACTGCCCCACTTTATCCCTGTCGTGTTACACAATCTTAGCGGCTACGACTCCCACTTCATTATTCCAGAGTTAGGAAGAGATGATGGTAAAATTGATGTTCTTGCTACAACATTGGAAAAGTACATCAGTTTCTCAAAAACAGTAGGTAAAATTAAACTTCGCTTTGTAGACTCTTATAGATTTATGGCATCTAGTTTGAGCAGATTGTCTGAGAATCTACGAAGAGAAGACCTAAAAGAAACCAGCAAGATTGTACCTGAAGATAAATTGGACTTAGTATTACGTAAAGGAGTGTTCCCCTACAATTACATAACTTCTGCAGAAAAATTTGAAGAAACCAGTCTACCACCGATTGAAGCCTTCAACAGCAAATTAAACGAAAGTGAAATCTCCGTTGAAGACTACAATCATGCTTGTAATGTTTGGAACCAACTAAACATTCAAACCTTAGGGGAATATTCTGACTTTTATATAAAATTGGACGTAACTCTGCTGTGCGATGTGATGGAAGAATTTCGAAACACCTGCTTCTCCGCCTATGGACTGGACCCTCTATACTCGTACACATCTCCAGGATTAGCATGGCAAGCTATGCTAAAGTCAACCAACTGTCGACTGGAACTTCTAACGGATATTGATATGGTGCTTATGATGGAATCTGGTGTACGGGGCGGTTTGACACAAGCTGTAACACGTCGTGTTAAAGCCAACAACAAGTACGTCCCCGGCTTCGACGAGCAACAACCATCGGTCTACCTTGGCTACTTTGACGCAAACAACCTTTATGGTTGGGCAATGTCAAATCCGCTTCCCTACGCTGACTTCAAATGGATCGACCCGGCCACCATAGGTGACATCTCACAGATTCCAAAGAATGGTCCAAAAGGCTATATTTTGGACTGTGATTTCGAATATCCAGAGCACCTTCATGACCATCACTACGACTTGCCTCTCCTAGCCAAGACTGAAGTTTCACCAACAGGAAGATGGCCAAAATTGATGATGACCTTGGATAATAAAGATCGGTATGTGGCTCACTACTGGGTAGTTCAACAGGCTCTTGAATTGGGTCTACGTATAGTGAGAATTCATAGAGCAATTGAATTCACCCAGTCTTGTTGGTTGAAACCATATATTGATTCCAACACTACAAGAAGAGCTGCAGCGACAACAGCATTTGAAAAGGACTTCTACAAATTAATGAACAACGCCATCTTTGGGAAGACCTTGGAGAACAAGAGAAAACACAAAAATGTAAAATTAGTGAGTGATCCTAGGAAACTGGAAAAATTAGTTCAAAAACCAAATTTCGGAACATCCATGATTATAAACGAAAATCTAGTTGCTGTCAGTATGAAGAAAACAACAATAGTAATGGATCGTCCGATATACATCGGTATGTCGATTTTGGACATAAGTAAAACCCTGATGTATGATTTCCATTATAACAAAATGGTTAAACACTACGGAAGGGAAAACATTGGAGTCGCATACATGGATACGGACGCGTTTATCTACTAAATAAAGACTTTGGACATGTATGAAGACCTAAGGACTTTTCCATACAAAGAAGATTTCGACTTTTCTGACTATCCAAAGAACCATCCAAATTTTAATGAAAGAAATAAAAAAGTAATCGGAAAATTCAAAGTTGAAGCAAATGGAATGCCTTTAGAAGAAATAGTGGCGCTGATGGCGAAATTGTATTCATTTAAGATGTACCACGAGAACAACACACCGACAGTCAAGAAAGCAAAAGGAGTGAAGACATCTTAATTGAAAAAACACGTGACATTTGACCACTACAAGACTTGTTTGTTTGAAGATAGTACAATATCAGCAACATTCAACAATATCCGAAGCTTCAAGCATCAAGTCTACAGTGTCACCGAAATTAAAAAAGCACTGTCAGCTCGGTATGATAAAAGACACATAATGCCCGACAAAATCCACACTCTTCCTTTTGGTCATTACTCCCTAAACCCTATCAACTAGTAACCTATTCTTCGTCCTTCTACAACTTCGACCTTATTCCTTTATCCTTCCGTAAAAAAATGGGGAACACGGCAAGTTCAACACCGTGTCCCCCATTTTTTACACAAGTTTGAATGACCTTGACCCATATAAATGATGTGAATATTTAAAACAACATTCATTGTGTTTATACATGTGACACAACAAACATTGAAACCTGCAATATGAAGGACTTGAAGCAACAAATTGTCAACGAACTTCATAAACCTGCAAGAAGAAAGTTTCCACGAAGAAATACGGTGATAAAAGGAATTAATGATTTATATCAAGCAGATTTAATCGAAATGATTCCTTATAGCAAACAAAATAAAGGAAATACATATTGACTGTTATTAACTGTTTTTCAAAAATGGCAGATGCTTTACCGCTAAAAGATAAAAGTGGCAAAAGTGTTACAAAAGCAATAGAAATAGCTATACAAAGAGACAAACATACTATTAAACATTTACAAACAGATGATGGAAAAGAATATTTTAATAAGGAATTTGCAAATTTAATAAAAAAACACAATTTTAACCATTATTCAACCAATTCAGAGGTAAAAGCCTCAATAATTGAAAGATCCAACAGAACTTTAAAAAGTGCAATGTATAAAATGTTTTCCAACAGAGGATCGCACATATGGATTGATATGTTACCGAAACTTATAAACGATTACAATAACAAGTTTCATAGAACTATTGGGATGAAACCAAACCAGGTGACTAGCAAAAATGAAAAACTGGTATTAAAACGTATAAAAATGAATACTAAACCAAAAGTTGAAAAACTAAAGCCTAAATAATTTAATGTGGGTGATAAAGTGCGAATAAGTAAATATAAAGGTGTATTCAGTAAAAGATATCTGCCAAATTGGACCAATGAGGTTTTTACTGTATTCAAAGTACAACCTACAGTACCTGAGACATATATTTTAAAAGATAATAAAGGACAATTGCTTGAAGGAGGGTTTTATGGACATGAAATGTTAAAATCAACAGTAGGCGATGTATATTTAGATGAAAAGGTGTTGCAACGGAAAAAAGATAAGGTTAAAGTACGATGGTTAGGATTTAATAAGTCGGAAGATTCTTGGATACCTAAAAAGGATTTGATATAACGATAGAGAATCATTTTAGGTTGAACCATTACAAAGGATGGAGATAATACCACAAAAGGAGAGTTTTACTATTAATAATATAGATAAACTCACAGTGGATAATTCAGAATTCAATAGTGGGAAACATGGCAATTTGTTACCAAACACCGTGCGCTGTCTGGTTACCGGACCTTCCAACTGTGGAAAAACTAATGTAGTATTCAATTTAATTACAAACCCTAAAGGATTACGTTTTAATAATCTATATGTATTTTCAAAATCACTACAACAACCAAAATATCAATTATTGGAAAAGATACTGAATAATGTGCCTGAAGTTAAATACTTAAAATTTAATGCAAGCGAGAGTGTCATGCAACCACAAGAAGCTAAACCATTCTCTGTGTTCATATTTGACGATGTATCTTGTGAAAACCAAAGTACAATAAGGAATTACTTCGCTATGGGTCGACATAACAACATAGATAGCATTTATATTGGCCAAACTTACAGCAAAATACCTAAACAACTCATTAGAGACAATGCAAACATGTTAATTGTATTTAAACAGGACGAAACCAACCTAAAACATATATATTTTGATGATGTAAATGCGGATATGACAATTGAACGATTTAAAGAGTTATGTGGAAAGGCTTGGGCTGAAAAGTATGGGTTCCTAACAATTATGAAGGAACAACCGCTAAACAATGGTCGATACAGGATAGGATTTGATAAATTTATATTAATACATTGAACGTGGTATAAAACATTCATTGTTGTACAACACGTCTTGCTACAAACATGGTTAACCAAGAAAAATTAGTAAAAGAAATAAAATCACTTAGTGATTCTATTCGGGCTAAAAACAGAGCATTAAAACTAGGTATTAGCGAGAGGGAGAAATTCCTTGAATCTACTTTTAAACCTATTACTGAACCCTTGAAACAATTAAACAAAAAATTCGCTAAACCTGTATTGGAAGGAGATGTGATTGCACTTATCACAAAGTTTGAAAGAGAAAGTGTAAAATATGAAGGTTTTAGTGATGAAGACCCGGAATCCTCTACATATAGTGGCTTTACCGGAGCAGAATCTGAAAGAGAGCTAGAATCACCACGATATAGTGAAAGGGGACCTGAAGAAGCACCAACTGCTAGTGAAGAGGAAAAAAGAGAAGAGGCAAGAGAAGGACCGTCAAACATAAGCTTGTTGGGTGAAAACATTCATAACAAAGGACCTTTAGGAAGGAAATACATGGTAAAAATTTTACTCGGAACAATTCCTAATAAGAATTACCATAGTTATGGAGCGAGATTAACAGAAGATGGTTTAATGATAGTTAATATCCCGTTAAACGTTGACGAACATGATAATATTGTTGTTGGTGATCAAAGATATAAGGGCACAAAAGGATTATTTGAATTATTATTTGAAAATAAGCCTTCAGTATCGTTAGTGAAAGAAAAAGACATGGAAGCATATAAAAAGATTTTGGAACAGACAAATGCATATAGGAGAAAGTATTTACCTGACCAGCTTCCTTTTAGATCTAAGTCTTTAAAATATAGAGAATTTGTATCCAAGTTAATACCAACTAGAAGACAAACAATGCCGTTAACACAAAGAAAACCTGTAAAACGAAGATTTATGGCATCCACTTTGGATGTAAGTGCTCAGGAACGAAGAAAAAGAAGTAAGTCTGTTACAGGTACAGGTTTAATGAAGAAACTATATAACACAAATGTGATTTATTACAATAATATCAATAAATTGGTGGATAGAATGAAACTAATACATGAAGCTAAAGAAGCGGGTCATACTGGATTGGAAAACGAATGGGTGGCTTTAGTGGATGAACTCCGAAACCGTGGGGTAATCACATAAAAATGCGTTACTCTCTAGATTACTATTCAGTTGCACCATGAGTGTTGACAAGTTCGGACGTTACTCCTCGGATGGGTTATATTATGCGAATAGTTTAAAAAGAAGTGCTGGTTTACTACAAACACCTGATGGAGATTATGATATGAGTAATAAAAGGTTAAAAAACATAAAAGATCCTACAGATGAAAACGATGCAATAAATTTAAAAATATTAAAGGAAAAGATATCGGCAACATTAAGACTACAAAATAACACATATGACGCAGAAGATCATAGAATTATCAACGTTGGTAAACCAAATCAAAACGGTGATGCAATAAACAAAGGTTATTTGTCATCTGAATTAAAAAATACGTTAAAATTCAATGGGAAAACGTATAGTGCTAACAATAAACGTATATCCAACGTAGATGACCCTAAAGATGCAAAAGACAGCGTAAATAGACGCTATTTACATTCCTTGATACCTGAAAAGACAAAAGATGGATTTTCTTTTTATAAATTTGTTATTAATGATATAGGTTATCCGAAAACTGAAAACGATGCTGTAAATCTAAAATATATTAAAGATCATTGTATCATACGTGATGTAGGGGTTATAGATTGTTTTAATAATTGTTTAGCAAATGTTAAAGATGGTTCGGCGCCATCAGATGGTGCAACAGTGGGTCAAATGATGGAAACCTTAAAACAAGAAACAACCTCTTTTGTAAAACAAGATCAAGTAGTATCGAAGCAAGGGGATGAATTTGTTCAAGGTAATGAAAAATTTAACTTATTAACATACAAAAATAATGCTTGGGATTGCATAGATAAAAAGTTATCAAATATGGGATGGGGTTATAATAGACATGATGCAGCTGCTTTATCACAAACCGTCCATCTAGATCCAGATCATTATTTTAGATGGTTTACATGTAATAATATATTGATAAAAGACTTGCATCATGGAAGAGATCCAAATGATGCTGCAACTGTAGGACAAACCATCACAACATCATTAAAGGATTTTTTTTTTTTTTTTTTTTTTTTTTTTTTTTTTTTTTTTTTTTTTTTTTTTTTTTGAGGGAGAGGCGGAAAAATGCATTACGCACACAGGTGGCCAGCCTGTAGTGTGGGGCTCCCCTAAAAACGAATTTACCCACTAAAAAACCTCCTCTACTGTGACGAGAATTTCTAGCTAATAAAAATAGTGATGGTTATACGAGGTTCACCAAAACTTAGGAAATTCAGTCACTGGTAAAAATAAAAAGGAGTTCCTTGGAATCGCTCAGCGCGGTCGCTGGGATAATTCCAGGGGTCAAGTAACCCACAGCCAATTGTTCCAATGGTTCAGTTAATTTTACTTATAAGAAAGAATTCAGTAACTTAGTAGTTCTCAAGTCCTAGGCAGATCTTTAACAATCTAGAATCAACAAACTTACTTGTCACACTAACACAGATTTTAAACTCCCTATGTTAGGTTTCTGAAAATAGGTTAGTCTAATAGGATTTAGAAATAAAAGTCAAAATATATAGCTTCACCAGAGTAGGTTACAAGTCACCTTACTGGTTGCTACACGTTTTCACCAGACCTGTGCGAACCGGTCGTGGTTAAGGAAATAACCCGTAGGAAAACCAAATAAATGTCGATATTTAAACTATTGCAACGAGGGAGTTTACACAAAATAACGTATCCAACTAGCTCGTTTGAATTACAAATGGAATGTCAGACGTTTATTGCGGAGATATTCTCACAGCTAGGGGACGACTCAACCCTAGCCTGTTACAAAAGAACAATCAACGTCTACAAATAATATTTTAAACTATTACAATTAAATTAACTGAAACTATACCTGGAGACAGAAACGAAATCCGTCGGTTAACTTTAACCTAGATCCACTAAATGAAAAGCTCTACTTCAGTACTCCGCACCACACTTTACTTAAAACTCCGACGAGCACACAATTTAAGCAGTAGCGTTTAGCACAGTAGACAGAACAAGAGTGAGAGCCGGCTCCCGGCTCATTTTCTTGAGCTTCCAATTTCTCGTTGAATCCTGATAACGGCACCAGCTGGACACTCCAGTTATCACAACAGCTGGTTGCAGGCTACCAGGGTCAACTACAAAAAAAAGGATCACGTCGTAACGTCTGTTTTTGTGACGTAGCTTGGAGGACGAACGTCATGTCGTCTGGCCTCAACCGGCGTTTGAGGTTATGTTATTGTTTACATGGGGTTATAGTGACGTGAGAGTTTTATTGGGTTTTAAGGGGTTTGTATCGGCATTTTAACACCAAGATACAACCTTCTTTAAAAATGGGGAATGAGTCTATTCCCAGGGCTGTAGATATAGCCTTTCCCAGTGTTGGACACTGTGTGAGGAATAAGGGCTCACTAGGCCTAGGTAAGCCTATCACCTCGGTCGTGAAACAAAAGTTAATAGTGACTAACAACGTTAGGTAAGTGGTCAAATTTTACCCCCCTATAAATTTGGATCGTCACACCCCCTCAACACATCGGAGTAAAAAAAAAACAATAAAAAAAAATTATCCAAGCTCACCCCAAAATACAAATAAAGGTACCAACTGCTGGAACAATAAAATACTAAAAAGAAACTCAATGACAGTTTACAGAATTTTTTTAACTATACATCAACTGGCGATACAACGTCAGTTTTCACAATAAAAAAATAAAAATTTTTTTTTTAAATGACGACGGTTACCCTATCACACATTAAACCCGAGGGCAATACGGTTTTAGGTCTTTAACGTGCACCGTCTGGGTATGGTTACTGTCACCATCCCTCACCTCATAAAGGTTAGTTCCTTTCTTACTGGTTATTGTACAGGGGCCGTGAAATTTTGGGGCTAGTTTCCCTACAATGGCGTCTGCTGCGGAGGACAAGACGTGAAGCCTTCGCATCACCTGATCACCAGCACAGAAATTCACCTCGCGACGACGAAGGTTATAATTCTTGGCTTGCTTCAGATAAGCGGCCCTGAGGTTTTTCTGCGCCACCTCAATCATCCGTTTGAATTCCAAGTCTCGTTTACGCTTGGTCTCGCTCAACGGAGGGTCGTCCGGGTTATCCGACGCTTCGACGGATGGTCCCCTAAGGGCACAAGGAGGTTTCAATTCGCGACCCAGACACAGCATGGCGGGAGTGAACCCCGTGGATTCATGTACCGCCGTGTTGAGGGCATATTGAAATTCACTCAGGTGGTTATCCCATGCTCGGTGATTATCTTTCACAAACTGAGCAATCATGGTCTTCACCACCCGGTTTTGTCTCTCGACTGGATTGGATTGAGGACTATACGGTGCGGTCGTTTGTAAAACAACGCCCCACTCTTCTGCCAAATCGTGGAACATTTTAGAAACAAACTGCGTCCCGTTATCCGTAATAATCACATCCGGTGCCCCATGTCGCAGCAAGATTGCCTTTAGCTTTGTCACCACATTCTTAGCGGTTGCAAATCCAATAGGGGCTAGTTCGGTCCACTTGCTAAAAGTGTCTTGCACCACTAAAAGAAATCGATGCCCCTTCGCTGACCTGGGCAGTGGGCCAACTAAGTCAATAGAGACTTTGTACCAGGGGCCATGGGGTTGACGAAAATACATCTTGCCCGCGGGCTTAGCCTGGGCTACTTTATAGGCCTGACATTGCGCGCAAGACCTAACGTAGGCCTTGACATCTGCGCGCCAATTCGGCCAAAAGTACCCAGCGGAAACCCTGGCAAGAGTTTTCTTCACCCCGAGGTGACCAGCAGTAGGGGTGTCGTGATTCTCGTGAAGCACGTCCCGAATCTTATCTTCTGGTACACACATCTTCCGCAACGTAGGTTGGTTCTTCCTAACAACCAGGCGGTACAGAGTGTCAGAACTGACCTCATAGCGTGGGTACCGCCCAGGATGTTTACCCACCAACTCCTTAGTCCGTTCGTACCAAGGCATACGTTTACCAACCCCAATCACGACATCAGGGGAGTCACCGCCTAAGGGTTCAGTTCCCACCCCTCCGACGGCGGTTTCATCTGACGCTGACGGTCCTTCGCCCACCGCCTCTGTAGTCTCCACGCTGGAGTCATCAGGGGGGGTTCCTGTCACCCTCTCAGCCGCGGTTTCAGCCTCCAGACGCTGCAACTCCTTGGCACCTCGTCTCGTCAGAACTCCCACCTCGTAGGTTTCAATGTTCTTCGATTCGACGGGCAGGTTTTGATCGTCTGAGACCGGTTGCCGGGACAGGGCGTCCGCCACACGGTTCAGAGTCCCTTTGCGGTACCTAATCTCAAAATCAAATTGTTGCAGGTCCATGACCCACCGAGCCAAGCGTCCACTGGGCTCATGAAGTTTCAGGAGCCATTTCAGGGCAATATGGTCGGTTATTGCAACAAAATGATAACCTTCTAGATAGGCCTTGAACTTACGTACCGCCCACACCAAAGCGAGACACTCCTTTTCCGTGGTTGTGTAGTTCTGCTCTGTTTCCGACAGGCGGCTGGCATAAGCAACGACCACTTCTCGACCGTTTTGTCGCTGGGTCAAAGCAGCACCGAGCCCAGCGTTCGACGCATCAACCTGCAGAACGAAGGTTTCGGAGAAATCAGGACAGGCGAGGATAGGGGCAGAACATAAGGAGCGCTTGAGTTCCCGGAAGGCCTGATCTCGATCGGGACCCCAGGACCATCTAGCATCCTTTTTCAGCAGTCCTCGTAACGGCGCTGTCACTGACGCAAACTTCTCCACGAAGCGACGATACCAAGAAGCCAGGCCCAGAAAACTACGCAGTGCCTTGACATTCTTGGGAGTCGGGAAGTCCTGGATCGCACGAACCTTCTCCGGGTCTGTGGAGATGCCGTCGCTATTCACCACGTGACCCAGATACTTAAGTTCCTTCTGAGCAAAATGACACTTCTCAGGGTTTAAACGGAGGCCAGCCTCAGTGAGGCGGCGAAAAACAACCCTGAGGAGTTCCAGATGCTCTTCGAACGAGGACGACACAATGACCAAATCGTCGAGGTAAGCAAACGCTTTCGGTTCCAACTCAGGTCCAATAACTCTGTCCAGCAGTCGCTGGAAGGTAGCTCCGGCAGAGTGCAAACCGAAGGGCATCACCTTAAACTGGAAGAGTCCAAGTCCTGGCACCGTGAAAGCTGTTATGGGGCGACTTTCCTTGGCCAAAGGCACTTGCCAGTAACCTTGCTTGAGGTCCAAGGTACTAATATACTTGGCCTGCCTGAGTTTTTCGAGTATGGCATTTATCCTTGGCAAGGGATAGGCATCCTTGATAGAGGAGTCGTTCACCTTGCGCATGTCAATACAAAAGCGATATTTACCCGTCGGTTTTTTAATCAATACAACCGGGGAGCTCCACGGGCTGTCCGATGGTTCAATCACACCATCTCGCAACATGGCAGCTACCTCTTCATTGATTATCGCTTGCATGGCAGGGTTACGTGGATAATGGCGTTGTTTGATGGGAACCGCGTTTGGTTTGAGACGAATAACATGCTCCGTCAACGGGGTTCGCCCAACAACAGACTCAAAACGGGGAAGTTCCTCTTCCAAAAATTTACGAAGTTGCCCTTCTTCGTTATCCGACAGGGGTTGTAGGGTACCAGACGCACAACGGAACCCTTCACCCACTCCATCTTCCGCGACCTGGGGGACGTTTACTTGGATGAGTTTGAGCTCCTCAATACAACTCATCCCCAAGACAACGTCAGTCGTGAGGCCCGGAACGAAGAATGCCGTGAAATCATGGATGACACCGGAAATCAAGATCGGTAACCAGTACCTATCTCGAATTCGGCAGCCCGAACCATCGGCCATTCTCAATTCCGCCTCGGAGGTCTCCGGTTGTACTCCGTGAGTTTGAAGATGACGGACAACCTTCTCGCCTATCAGGTTTACAACCGCACCGGTATCCAACAGGGCATTAAAATCCAAGTCCAAAATCATAACACGTGTAAACGGGCGGATGTCAGACACGTGTGAGGATTCACCAGCCGAACAAGCAATGTTTCCTACGAATCCGAGCCAGTTTGTCCACGAGTCGGAGGTCGTACGGCGCTGGGGCGTTGCGGACTCAGGTGGCCTCCTACAGACTGAGTCCGGCGGGAGTTTCCCGAGCGGCAGTCACAACGATAGGTATATACACCTTCTCGTTTACACCGGAAACATTTCAGCACCTTAGGCTGAGTACAATCACGGTACACGTGCCCCTCGACATCACAGTTGTAGCAGATGGGAGTCCTGCGCGAAGTAGACTGTAGTGGTGAAGCGTTCCTGCGCGATTCGCATCGAGGACTAGGGGACCGGTTACTGGCACGCGGCCGTGCAGTCCGGTCGTCGAACGACACCCGTTGGTTTGAGGGTTTACTCCCAACCCTAACATTTGCCTCCGAACGGTTAGGTTGCACAGGTGCTGCTGCCGCTGGTGGTAGGAAGACCTCAGGAACTGTACTGTCCGCCACCGCAATGTCCAACGCCCGATTGCCGTGGCGTTTGGCGACATACGCAGTTTCAGGGACCAAGGCTTGGGACGCAGGAGGGGGCGGTTTGAAAGTTTTTCTTTCCCGCAACACCTCTTCAAACTCCTCAGCTCGCTCAGAGAGTTCCGCCAAGGAGGTGAAGTCCTGCCGTCGAATCATAAATTTATATTCGGGCCTCATATTCCTATACACCAAATCGATTTTTTGTTGGTTGGAATAAGTGCTTAGGCGTCGAATAAGGGTTGTGAGAGCAATAACGAAGTCCCGGAAAGGCTCTCCTTCACCCTGTGTTCTCTTCCTGATTTCCTCGTCGAGGTTGCGGTGATAAGCCGGTGGGAAAAATTGGGCTTGGAACATTCTAATAAAATCGGAGAAAGAGTTCCAGAAATCCCGGTTGTTCCGGTACCATAGCAAGGCTTGTCCTTGCAAAAGCTCGGGCATAGCTTTCAGCAACTGGTCCGGGGAGAGGGAATAGGCTTCTCTAAGCTCTTCTAGACGTTCGAGAAACGACACCGCATCACGCCTGCCGTCGAAGCGCACATTCCATTTCCTGACCAGATTGCACAGAGTCGGAAACGTTTTATCAACGTTATACGGTGTTTCACCAACAACCATATCTCGCCGATTTATGGGAGCGGAGCCAGTATTCTGGAAGAAGGAGGCCTCACCCAACTGCGAAGGCTGCGTGACATTCCTCAAGTCCATCTGTGAGGAACGCAGATCTGCCAGACGATGGTGGAAGTCCGACTCCCCTGAGTTAGGCCCATGCGTGGGTTCAGTGTGACGGCGAGCTTGGTTGTTGTCAAGGCGTCGGCCTTGCACCAAGCTGTCAATCACCCATTGCACATAGGCTGGGTCAGCGTAAGGGGGTAAACCAAGAGACTCGCGTATACCTGCCAGTCCATCCGACATAGAGTCACCCGGAGCTCTGGTTGTAACGCCAGCCGCCGCGGTGTGATGCAGCGCCGGCCCGTAGGTCGGGTAGTGGAGAAAATCAGCCGCTGAACAGCTGCCCGGGACACTAGCAGTGGGGTCAAATATGGGTTGATAGGACACCGGGGGAACCACACTAGTACCCATTCGAGGGACGCTCTCCGAAGTGCGAGTCTGAGTTGTGCCCCGAGGGCGAAGCTGAGGCCAGTGGTCCAGGGGAAGCGTGGAGGGTGGCCGGTATGCCGAACCCATGGGCGGAATGGTGCTCCAGGTTACGCCACCGGGAGGTCGGTTGATTTCCGGTTGAAACACCGAAACCCTTTGAGATAAGGATCCCACCGGTTCACTAGTCGTTGTCATACGCGTAAAGTCAAAGTCGGACTGTACGGTAGACGTAGCAGGATTCCCAGTGTTTAATGGACGCTGAGCCACCGTACTATAAACGGTTGTTAGCTCGGTGGGAGCAGGCGCCGCCGTCGTCACCTCACTCTGCGAGGTTAATAATCCCGAACCCATCTCAGGACCTGCAATGTCCGCCGAAGGGACACTTCTCCAATACTCCCTAAATCTCCGGCGTAGTTCCTCCACGCTACCATCCGTTACCAACCCATGGCGAGTCATCTCCTCAATCAATCCCTGCTTAGGCAGTTCATGGATCCAACTCACCCGTGGGTCATCCATGGGTGACCTAGGTGCATAGGAAACGGTAGTTGTAGTTATTAGGCCACTACACGTAATTACTGTCGTCGACGGGGTTGTCGTCACCCCGCTGGCCGTAGTAACTAACATTGACTCGGTCGTCTTCATTTCAAAATAAATTCAACAAGCCAACTAAATTAAATTAGTTTACAATTATCACGCAGCTTGTTTTAGGTTAGGCCTATTACTTATCTAAAATTGGATAGGCTAAGTGGTGATCAGAGTTAGGCCAACAAAATAAATTTAATTATAATGTTTATTAGTCCAATACACCCTAAGATATATTTCCTCTACCACGATTCACCAACCTAAAAGAAAATGGTTATAGCCTACCGTTAACTAGCCTAGCCTAGGTTATATTCACCGATTCAATCACAATCAGTTACCCACCTAGAGGAATAACTGAATTCTATCTTTTCACCAAACCACAATTGACTGTTATAAAGTTACTGGTCCAACTGATCGGGCGCCATTTTGTGACGAGAATTTCTAGCTAATAAAAATAGTGATGGTTATACGAGGTTCACCAAAACTTAGGAAATTCAGTCACTGGTAAAAATAAAAAGGAGTTCCTTGGAATCGCTCAGCGCGGTCGCTGGGATAATTCCAGGGGTCAAGTAACCCACAGCCAATTGTTCCAATGGTTCAGTTAATTTTACTTATAAGAAAGAATTCAGTAACTTAGTAGTTCTCAAGTCCTAGGCAGATCTTTAACAATCTAGAATCAACAAACTTACTTGTCACACTAACACAGATTTTAAACTCCCTATGTTAGGTTTCTGAAAATAGGTTAGTCTAATAGGATTTAGAAATAAAAGTCAAAATATATAGCTTCACCAGAGTAGGTTACAAGTCACCTTACTGGTTGCTACACGTTTTCACCAGACCTGTGCGAACCGGTCGTGGTTAAGGAAATAACCCGTAGGAAAACCAAATAAATGTCGATATTTAAACTATTGCAACGAGGGAGTTTACACAAAATAACGTATCCAACTAGCTCGTTTGAATTACAAATGGAATGTCAGACGTTTATTGCGGAGATATTCTCACAGCTAGGGGACGACTCAACCCTAGCCTGTTACAAAAGAACAATCAACGTCTACAAATAATATTTTAAACTATTACAATTAAATTAACTGAAACTATACCTGGAGACAGAAACGAAATCCGTCGGTTAACTTTAACCTAGATCCACTAAATGAAAAGCTCTACTTCAGTACTCCGCACCACACTTTACTTAAAACTCCGACGAGCACACAATTTAAGCAGTAGCGTTTAGCACAGTAGACAGAACAAGAGTGAGAGCCGGCTCCCGGCTCATTTTCTTGAGCTTCCAATTTCTCGTTGAATCCTGATAACGGCACCAGCTGGACACTCCAGTTATCACAACAGCTGGTTGCAGGCTACCAGGGTCAACTACAAAAAAAAGGATCACGTCGTAACGTCTGTTTTTGTGACGTAGCTTGGAGGACGAACGTCATGTCGTCTGGCCTCAACCGGCGTTTGAGGTTATGTTATTGTTTACATGGGGTTATAGTGACGTGAGAGTTTTATTGGGTTTTAAGGGGTTTGTATCGGCATTTTAACACCAAGATACAACCTTCTTTAAAAATGGGGAATGAGTCTATTCCCAGGGCTGTAGATATAGCCTTTCCCAGTGTTGGACACTGTGTGAGGAATAAGGGCTCACTAGGCCTAGGTAAGCCTATCACCTCGGTCGTGAAACAAAAGTTAATAGTGACTAACAACGTTAGGTAAGTGGTCAAATTTTACCCCCCTATAAATTTGGATCGTCACACTACTCTTTAGGAATCTAACCTGGAATTGTTTGTCACATTACGTCAGGCTAGGCCTAAATTTGGCTTACGCCCGTGGGGCTCGCTCCTTATCCAGCCGCTCGATCAAGGGATCTGGGCCACTTCACGGTCCAGATCGGTTTTCTTTTCCAGGAGGATGCCCCGGACGAACTGTGACAAACAATCCCAGTTGCCCTCATCCTCCAAAATCTTTTGGCAGACCGAGTCCACCGAAAATGCACCAAAGATTTGTGTGGCCTCCAGGCGGGGCCCTTCCCAACGGGGACAGCGGAAGAATGTGTGTTCCGCATCGTCGGGAACACCCGGGCAATAAATGCAGTCCGGTGAACCGGTCTTTCCCATACGGTTCAGGTACGACCGAAAATAGCCGTGACCTGTCAAAAATTGGGTCAGGTAGTAGTCCACCTCCCCATGCCGCCGTTCCACCCATGGTTGGACCTGCTTGATAAGTCGCGCAGTCCATCGTCCTCGGGTGTCGTGCTCCCAGCTGTGTTGCCACTGCTGGTAGGTTCGGGAGCGCTCTTCTGTTCTTGCCGTGTCCTTGCCGATCTCGCCTTGTCTCTGATAAATCGCTTTCCTCTCCCCTGCCAAGAGCTTGACAGGGATGACTCCGGCGACCACCAGGACGGCAGGCTCGGACACTGTCCGGTAGGCGGAACACACCCGGAGCGCAGCTTGACGCTGAACCCGGGCGAGTCGCAACCTGTAGCACTCCTTATCTAGAGCGCCTGCCCACACCTCTGCCCCGGAAAGAAGCACGGACTGGACCGCGGACATCAACAGACGTCTTCTGCTGGATCGGGGACCCCCGACATTGGCCATCAGCCTACTAAGGTAAGTCACTACCTTAGCGGCCTTGTCCGCCGTACGGAAGATCTGATCCCTCCAGCTTAACTTGGTGTCCACCATAACCCCGAGGTATTTGGCGGCACGAGTTGATGTGACCACCTCCCTTCCCACTCAAAACGGGACGACGGTGTCGATCCTCTTCTTCGTAAGAATCACGATCTCCGTCTTACTGAGAGCAAGTGAGAGACCGTGATCGGACATCCAGTTGTTGACCACCCGCATAACTCGGTTCAACTTCAGTTGGGCCAGCTCAACGTTGCGTGCAGCAATGAGAGCTGCGACGTCATCGGCGTACCCAACCAAAGTGGTTTCCTCAGGCATCTCGGACCTCAGGAGGCTGTCATAGGCAACGTTCCAGAGATCCGGGCCGAGTATTGAACCTTGTGCGGCACCAGAAGTGACTTCCATCGTCCGCGTTCCGTCCCTCGTGTCATAAATCAGGCTTCGAGAGCGTAGATAATCCTCGACGAGCCGCAACAGATATGCAGGAATACGAAAGGTGTTGCGAAGCGCATCCAACATATTGACCCACCTCGCCGAGTTGAAGGCATTCTTGACATCAAGCGTAACAAGAAGCACTACTCGGCGGGAGAAATGGTTGTGGCTCTCGGCTCTCTCCACAGCTCTCTGAACTTCGGTGACAGCGTCGATCGTTGACCGTCCCTTTCTGAAGCCGTACTGACGGGGGCATAAGTCCCCGGCAGCTTCCACGGCAGAAGTCAGGCGGGAACGGATCAGCTTCTCGAACAGCTTCCCAGCCGTGTCCAACATGCAGAGAGGCCTGTGGGACGACGGCAGCTCGGGATCACCGCCCTTGCTGATCAGTACAAGCCTGGCTGTTTTCCAGGGAGCCGGAAACACCCCTTCTACCAAACAGGCATTGTACATTCTCAACAACAAGTCAGCGTTGATTAAAAATACTTTCTTTAAAGCCTCACTGGGAATCCCATCCGGGCCAGGAGCCTTGTTGCTCTTCAGGGAGAGAACGGAGGTTTCCAGCTCCTCGAAAGTGAAAAGTGGAACGTCCTCTACCCGTCCGAAGTCAACCGGCGGTCGCTGTGGATGTTCAGGAAACAACGCAGCGACGATCCTCCCCATGGTGGCGCCCTCCATGATGGAAGGTGGAGAGCGGGCGCCGAGTTTCTGTGTTACAAGTTTGTAACCCAGGCCCCACGGGTCGGAATCAACGTCGTCACGAAGTCTCCTCCAGCTATTCGCCTTGCTCCTGTTGATCGCCTGGCGGAGAGATTTTCTCGCAGCTTTATAGGCCTCCGACTTACGAACTCTGTCTGCGGGAATTCTCGCTCTAGTGGCGGCTCGTCTAGTTCTTAAACATGTTCTTCTGAGTTCCGCAATCTCTTCAGTCCACCAGTAAACGGGTTGTTTGTCGCGTCGGGGTTTCCTTCGCGGCATAGACTGGTCGCAGGCCGAGACGATAAGTTCCATCGTGGATGTTACTAGTGCCTCGGCTCCAGCCTCACCAGGATTCCCCTGCGCTCCCCGAGAGATGACTTCGGTGAACTTGACCACGTCCAGTTTGTTGGTGTTCCACCGGCGTGGCCCTTCCCGAGATGCGGAAACTCGACGATTTGCCTGATCATGCAGGTCAAACACGATGTATTGGTGGTCGCTACCCGTGTAGTCCTCGACAACCCTCCAGCCAGAGATCCTCGGAAGGAGCGACTCAGACGCAAAGGTGACGTCAGGGATCGTGCCTCTCTGCCCGGGGCGCCGAAAAGTAGGTGTGTCGCCCTGGTTGAGGACGACAAGACCGGCCCTGGCGATGAAATCCAGGATGTATTTCCCCCGGGAGCTGGTAGAGGGCATTCCCCACTCGACGGCCCTGGCGTTGAAATCGCCACCAACGACGACAAGCCCGGTGGTGCCGAGAATGCACTCCTCTAGGCTATCTATCTTGTCCCGAAAGTCCTGGACGGCCTCGTTGGGTGTGAGGTAGCAACTGAAGATAGTCACGTCCCTACACCGAACCCAGACGAATCCTCGGCCGCGCCCGTGACTCCGCACCAAGACATCCTGTGTATTACGCGCCCAAAATGCAGCAGTACCGAGGCTGTTGGAGATCCAAATGTTTGGGTCTCTGTCCCGATACTGTTCGCTGATAAGGAGCGCGTCAGCACCAAGTTCTCGGGCGAGCTGATCTAGAAGGTTATCAGCTCCCCAGGATCTATGAAGATTGGCCTGGAGGATGCGAATTACCGGCCGCTGCCTTTTGCCTGTTCAAGTGCGGCTCTGAAGGCACCGCACTGACCAGACCCGGGTAAGTGACCGAGGGCACTGGAGCCTGAATCCTTGCAGAGGAAGCAGGATGGGCTCGAGGAACATTCCCTGCGTTTGTGGCCCTGGCCTCCACACTGGAAGCAGTTGGCACTCCTGTCGGGCCCGTTACAGTTTCGGGAGGAGTGGCCGAAACCGAGACAGCGGAAGCATCTCGAAACTACCACCCTCCGTTTGAGCCTGCAACTGACCCAACCGACTCTGAGGTGCTGAAGGCTAAGCAGCTTATTGGCGTGCTTTTCGCCCATCTCAGCAACAGCCATCCTGAGTTGACTTCGGTTAGGCTTTGTCAGCCATACCCTCACTCCATCAGCCGGTATCTCCGGGAGTGCCACCTGGATCGCACGGGTCACCTCATCTTCGGTGGAGAGGGCATCAAGGTCCCGAATCTCGACCGAACATTTCGGTTCTAGGGCCTTGATGGAGCCTTTGTCCCCAAGTGCAGTCTTGAGGGAAGCGGCAAAACCGATCTTGTCACTCGACTTCCCCAGTTCGAGGAGGACATCCCCGTTCTGGGTTCGCCGAATAGACTTGATAACGGTGTCGGTCTCTTCCGGTTTGGCCTGCGATCTAATCTGACCCAGAACATCAGCAAAAGATCGCCCCCCTAAGGGCTTGATCAAGATTGCCTCCGTCCTGGGCTTCTTAGGCCTGGGTTGTTTAGGCTTTCTGACAGACTTGCCAGAGGCCTCCCCCACCGGGTTTGAGACTTGCGTCCGCTCCACCCTCGACGCACTTTTCGAAGCTGCCTCCACTTGCTTCTGCCTCCTCCTTTCTTTCTTAGACAGGCGCGTCTTCCAGCCCCCCAAAGGTGTTGAGGCAGAGTTTGCTGCCAAGGCAGGATTAGCCGCCGGAGCAGGAACCTCTGCAGGAGTAGCCGCTGGAATCGCGACAGCGCCCGGGGCGGATTGAGTAGCCTGGACAGGAGATGTCTGCGATGCCGCAGTGACAAAAACCGGTCTCGGCACTGAGTCCACCTCAACAAGCTCAGGGCTTTCCGGCGAAGAACCGCTCTGCCTCTTCTTTCGCTTTCTGGCTTGAGTCTGGGACTCAGCCAGATGAGCTTGAGGCGAAGCAGACATAACTCGGTTCATAACGTCGCGCTCCTGCTTCACTGCCTTCAGCCTGATCTTCCGGCATTCCTCGATTTCGCCAAGGAAATCCTCGAGTTTTGGAATTCCGTCCTTAATCGCCTTGTTGACGTTCTTCTGAATAAGGAGAGCCTTGGCCATCTCCTTCAAAGATCGTTCATTTTCTTCAGACATGAGTCTTCCTCCTCGTTGGCATCGTCCTGCTGCTGCCGAAGCATTTGCATCTCGAATGCCGGACGAAGAGGACTCTTCCTGGGAGGAATTCCTTGCATCCCGGCTAGAGGTGTTACCGGCTCAGTCACCCCCATACCCAGCTTAACCTCATCCTTCTCCTTTCCGGTTACGGCCGACGATCCGGCGACACCAGCAGCCTTGAACGGGATCGGCGGAGGGGAGGCTTTAATTCCCCCCGTCGGCGTCCCAGTCTTCGAGGTCGGAGACCTCTGCAGTTTTGAGCTGCGCTTAAGGCGGCCTGCTCATTCTCCTTTAATTTCGTGTTTTGGTTTTGAAAATCCATACTTTTGTTTCACCAGCGCATCGTGCGGCAAGAGGCGGCCCTTCATTGGCCGGGAGCGGGTACACCCTCGGAGGTCTACCCCCCGTAGGAGATAAGACACCCCTACCCCAGGACTCTGGGGCCCGAAACCTCCGTTTGCCCAGCACCGATACACAAAATGTGCCGGACGTGCTGGGGGTCGCACCGTGGCAATGCAGAGTCCGATCTCTGCATCCATGCCGCACTTCCTGACTAAGTCCGAAGCGGCTGGCTTCTGACGACACACTGGAGGAGACCATCGGCAGTGCGAGGCACACATCAGTCCCTGCAACACAACAGGGACACTCCCAGGACCCCCCCAGCATGCGCCGGTCGAAAGAAGGTGGAAAGACACCCTTGATTCGGGGTCGAAAACAAGAAGGTGAGCAAGGTTAGCTCAGGAAAGAATAAAGACGGTGAGCTAAGACCTGAAAGATGAGAAGAAAGGCCTAGCTCGGGAAGAACTGTGAGGAGGGTCTCACAGCTTGGCTCAGGTACCCCGGGGTCGCCAAGAAACACCCGTACAGTGGAAAGCCCACTGCCCCTGAGGAATCATTAAAGGATAGTAAAGTGTATACTTGTAATAATAAACGTATAACAGACCTTAAAGACCCTGAACATGTGGTTAATGCCGTCACTGTTAATTTTCTTGTAAAAGTCTTAGGTAATGCGTTATTTGATTTTCACAATCATTTTACACCAGATATTCTTCAAGGAAAATCGGGTCATAATACTTATGCTGAATCCGCGAGAGGGGGTTGGATTAAAAGGAAATTTTTAATAAATACTTTATTAACCCTAATACGCAAAAGTTTAGATCATCAGATTGGGGTGATATTGATATTTAATATAAGATATAAGTAAACGACTTCATTTATGTCCAACTCGTCATAGAGGTAACATATAAGTTGTACATTTCGATTATAAAAGGACAATAATGACGTTCCAGTACATTAGTCCATATCGTGACACTGTAAGGAGAGGAGGTGGGATCACGTCCACAGCGGTTTCTCTGTTAAGTAAAGCTTTAAAACGACTTCCAGTAGGATCCATCGTAAATAGAGCAATAGACGCATTACCATACGAATTTCATATACCAGGAGGTTATCAGTATTGCGGACCAGGAACCAAATTGAAAAAAAAACGACTGGAAAGAGGCGATCCTGGCATAAATAAGTTGGATCAGGCTTGTAAAGAATACGATATCGCATATTCCACGTTTGCCGATTCAAAAAATAGATCGATAGCAGACAGAAAGCTTGCGGGCATAGCTTGGCAACGAGTAAAATCAAGTGACGCTAGCATAGCAGAAAAAGCAGCAGCTTTAGCAGTAACAGCAGGTATGAAGGCTAAAACAGCAGTAGGAGGTGGAAAAAGGAGGAGAAGAAGGGTAAAAAGGAAGTCAACCACAAGAAAACACGGAGGAAATATAAGAAGACGACGATCTAGCAGAAAAGGCAGGAAGAAGTCCACCGTGTGGTCAATGGTAAAAAACGGGGCAGGTCTTTACCTAAGACCTTATCGTGCATATTAAATGAAAGAAATCAATTGGTTATACCACATAAAGCGTTAACCAATGTTGAATTATTTAAATATATTTCCTGTTTAAAAATACCATTTTTCCGCGGTGTATTTATGAAAGACAGTTTACCAAAGAAAATGTGGCAAAATGAGACTGGAATTGTAAATTTAATACTGAAGGCCCTGGCACCCATTGGTTTGTTATAAGAAACTAAATAACAATCTATATATTAATACGCAAGCATGTTTCATTTCCTCCTTTTTCTCAGCTCGTGAGCATCGTAGGGGAAATCCGCACATACCGTTAGAAAGGTATAGTCCTGTAGATGAGCAGAATCACATTCTTATTCACATCGGACTCCAGGGCAACGCCCCACAGGCTTTCAAAGTTCCAATGTTAGTCTTATGGAGAAAGGAGAATTAAATGAATCATTAGACAGCTGTTGTAAAAACAACTGCTAGAAAATTTGGAAGAACAGATGTTTGAGTTATAAAATGTTTTTAACTTCATGGGTCCAGATCCAGTTTTGATCGAATTTCGATCAGGAGGCGATCTCTAGTGTATATTATTTTGATAGTTTCGGTAATTTGCCACCACCAAAAGAACTTCAAAATTACTTTAAATCTGCTAAAAACATATAGTTATAACTATAAAAGAGAACAACCTGATAATACTTCAATATGCGGCTATTTATGTTTGAATTTCTAGCTAAAAGTACCAGTCACTATTGAGATGTCTTCCTATACGGTATCATTAACAGGAAAATCGTCCACTTTACGAAGTATCCTTTTTCAGCGTTACGCTTGCAAAAAGGAAGATTTTAGGAGGCGGCACTATTGGATTTTACAACTTACAACTCTATTCCCAATGTTACGGAAGGTAAAAATAACGTATTGCATTATTATAAGGGAAAAGATGCAAGTGGGAAATTTACAGACTTACAAGAGTGCAGGTTACCCACAGGTTCTTATGAAATTGATCATATAAATAAATTTTTGCAAACTAAAATGGTAAAAGACAATATAACATTGAAAGGTAATAATAATACGATGAAAGCTGAAATTACTTCCAAATATTATATAGATTTTACTCAACCACACTCAATTGGTGATTTATTAGGGTTTTCCAAAGATGAGCCAATTTAAGGACCAGATGTAACACATTCCGGTAAGAAAACAGTAACAATATTAAAAGTCAATAGTATAGACATAACTTGTAACATTATACAAGGAGCTTACAGGGATGGGGCTAACACCCATATCATACATACATTTTACCCAAGTGTACCACCCGGATTTAAAATTGTTGAAAAGCCACAAAACCTGGTGTATCTACCGTTGAACACCACTTTCATTTCAGACATCGTGTTGAGCGTATTGGATCAAGACGGTAACTTGGTAGACTTCAGAGAAGACCTATTACGATTAGATTACATTTAAAATCGACACTTTAATACAAAAACCATGGGTTTAACATTTAAAAGCGAACAACCTACGGGAAACCGCATTAGTAGCTCTTCAGCTGTGGAGGAGTTAACACGCGAGAACATTCGTTTCTTAGAGAGAGTTGGATTAAAATTAACCGATTATGGATATACTGGATATAGCGCAGGGTCCAACATTCGACGAAACCCTATGGGAAAAAGAATATCACACCCACAACCCTTACACTTCATCGAAATTAAACAATAACGATGAAATTCGTATTCCCATACAACATCAAGACATTTACACACTACCATGTGAAAGTTACTTGTATATTGAAGGAAAAGTTACTAAAAAGGACGGTACTACCGCTGGTACAACAGTTCCATTTATAAATAATCCTATGGCTTTCCTGTTTGATGAAATTAGATATGAAATATCAGGTGTAACAGTTGATTCCACTAAAAAAGTAGGTTTTACAACGACTTTAAAAGGATTAACATCTATAACACCCAATGAAACCAATTTACTTAAACCTGCCGGATGGGTATTACCTACAATTGACACAATCACTCCAAATTCAGATGAATATTTTGATTTTCATATTCCATTACGTTTGTTGTTTGGTTTTGCTGAAGATTATAGGAAAATAATATTAAACGTTAAACAAGAATTAGTTTTGTTGAGGTCTTCTAACGATAAAGACATTATTAAAGCTGCAGATAATACAACTGATGCAACTTTAGAATGGAAATTAAAATTAGACAAAATTGTATGGAGAGTTCCACATGTTAAATTAGCTGACGAGCATAGAATGCTACTTCTAAGAAAATTAAAAGCCGATCGTGATATTGTTATTCCATTTAGAAGTTGGGAATTCCATGAGCATCCCAGTTTACCTACTACGGATCGACACACTTGGACTGTTAAAACATCAAATTATGTAGAACGAGCCAGGTATATTATATTTGGTTTACAAACAGGTAGAAGAGACGACATCACTAAGCATGCAGGACAATTTGATCATTGTAACTTGAAAAATATTAAAGTTTATTTAAATTCACAATTCTTTCCATACGACAATTTAAATGTGTCATTCACTAAGAAGAAATACAGTATATTGTACGATATGTAAGCAAGATTCCAAAGTTCATATTATGGTAAAGCAAATACACCTTTATTATCACCTAAAAAATATTTCGATGCCTACCCAATAGTTGTAATTGATTGTTCTAAACAAAATGAATCAGTAAAATCATCAAGTGTGGATATAAAAATAGAAATAATATTCAACGCGGCTATACCGGCTAATACAACTGCATACTGTTTAATTCTACATGATAAAATTGTAACATACACACCTCTAACTGGAATTGTTAAAAATGTACTGTAAAAACCAGTTTTGTTTCAGTCCGCGAGTATAAAAGCAGAGCGTACAAGCCGCTCCTCATCAGTTTGTTGCCTACTGTTGTATGGGTAGCATCGTATTCAATATGGCTTCTCCTAGTGGTACACCTGAAAATGTGGTAGATATTGAGAAGGAGATATCTGAGTTTTTAGACCTTCAAGGTCACCAGGAAGGAGGTGAACAAAACGTTTGCGGACAACTTCATGCCAGTAATAATGTTGAAGAAAAAGGTAAAAGAAGAAAGAATATACAAAAGAGAAAAATGGATATTGAAGATAATATTTCTCCAAACATATTGAGTGAGGTATTTTTGCGAATATTTTACCCAATCTCTTCCAGTTTGGACAAAAGTGTTTTAATCGGTTTTATGAAATCGACAGATTATTCCCCTACTGTAATTTTAACTCATGGATTTTAACTCATGGACCCAAAATGATTTTGTTTACGGACAGTGCTTGGGAATCGTTTATGAAACACTTGCATCTGCTAGAATGCTATTTAAGTAGTAACATGTTTGGAAGAAAGACAAGAGTAGGACTTTTGGATTCAAATGTGGAAATCGATATTATTAAACATCGTGGTGATCATCAGCTGCGGTTTAGAGACACAACAAGACATGATAACAAAATTCAACTTAATCGAGAGGAGTTTTTTATTTTAACTTGTGCGACTGAACCTATAACAAGCTATTTGAGACAACTGGTGTTTTCATTTCGATTATTAAAGATTATCTGGAAGACACTTTGGATAAACAACCGGACGCACCTATATTATACGGACCTGTGGATACTTCTATATTTAATAGAGTTCCTCATGAAGTACAGATGTGGAGACAATTGGAAAAGTACGCTCAACTACATAAGAAATCAGTCAAACAGGAAGAAGAGGAAGATGGAGGAGAAGAATCAAGTGTTAGTGATGAAAACGAAAACAAGGAAAATATAAAGATGGAAACTTAAATGATAATGGTTATTTTTTAAAACAATAACCAACATTTTGTGGGGTTAGGCCTATTGGGGACGGTGCCCACGTTAAATATACACCAACGCGCCAACAACTGTACGGCCTGGTATAAAAGTAGTACCTACCGTGGTGTGGAAATCAGTTGACCTCCTGACTTCATAATGAGCAGACGTGTGACCTTCAAAATGGACAAGGGAGAAGAAACACAAGTAAAGTCCAAGCCTGGTATAATTGAGTTTCAAGCGTTTCGTGGTAATGATGATAGATTCATTATAAAAGAACTTGTGTTTTTGGACATGAATACAAGTGTTCCTTATTCGTTTTTATTTAAACCACCATGTTCTTATTCATCTTTAACTAGTAAAGCCGCTACTACCAACAGATGGATTTCAAAACACTTCCATCATATCGATTGGTATGATGGTTTTACAAGTTACACGGACTTGTATCACATTATGCATCACTTTTCAGACAAGTTGACCAATATTTACACAAAGGGGCTGGAAAAGAAAAGATGGATCGAAGGATTTACTCATGTTCCGGTTAATGATGTGGAATTGGATAAGAATTATCAATACATGCTGGAAACCATATGTATTTGTACAAAAAGCCCAGAACATGATAAAGATTGACATTGCGCTTTGAAAAATGCCTATGAACTCGCCTCTTACCTTCAAAGTGGGGAAGTGGGGAGCGGTGGGGGTAACGGGGGTTATATAAGTGAGGAGCAGACCGGGACCTGGCATGAGTATTACTCGAGATTCCGAGACGACAACATCTCCGAGCAAGAAGACGATCTGTAACCTGACCATGGCATCTCACCAGTTCCTTCAGACTTTGGTCGAGCAGTTCAATGCTCACTCCAAGTCAACAATATTACCTGTGAAGAAGTGCTCTGAACTAAAAGATGAAAAGCACTACATAATCCATGCTATGAAGAAGATGGAGACTACAGTTGGGGAGGCCATCTGCTGCAGTCTCAGCGAGGCACCGTTTACTCCGGGGGATGAGCCCAAGTTCCAGGTGTTCCTGCCCAAAAGATTCGTCCATCTTCTACAAAACGAGGACCTTCGCTCTATTCAACCCGGCTGCCTATACCTGGTGTCCCACGGCTGCACGGGTAGCAACTCTACAGAGTTGACCATCCACATCGCCGACAAGCAGCAGTGTTAGATTTAAGTTTTAATGTTGTACATATGTTATTGTAATTATTTATAAATAAATAAATCATAAAAGACCAAAAAAAACAAAAAAATGCAACATATCAATATGTGAAGTTTGTCACATATTGATATGTTGCATTTTTTTTTTAAACTTCGCGGGTGACCTTGACCTTTGACCTTTGCATTTCGCAATTAACCCCACTACCGTCATTACCCCCACTACTGCGCTAGGATTCAAACCTGCTTGGATGCGAAAAACGGTCAGTCTGTTGCCAACTAACAAACGATGAGCACCTTGTACGAGCTTTGCTTACAACAAGTTATAACTAACGCATCTTTATTCCAGACGGCTTTACAAGATAATATCCCTATAACAATAAAGCAGGATATCAAAGAGTACAAGAGAGAAAATAGAGGGTATTCGGAATACTCCTGGTATAGGTTCCACGATGGGGAAAAGTTTTGTAGGCCTTGTGGCGATGCTGCCGTCGGAGACCTTCGACGGTTCGTACAGGATGGTGGTAGAAAACAGTTCGGATTTCTAACACCGATGTTTAGATTTGAAAACTACAAGGACACCTGCGCTATTTGTTCCATTCCCTTGTATCGATGGAAAAAGTTTAGAACTGTTTAATTGGATCTTCCATACCCCCACCACTATTACCCCCACCACTTTTTCATGTGCCTCCAAACGCTGTGCCTGGGCTTCATTTCTACTCCAGCAGCCAACCTAGCAACATCAGGATGTCTCTGAACGTCAGTTGCGCAAGTTACGAGGAGGTGAGCATCAAGACTCAGCAGGAGCTAAACGACTTGTACAAGGAGTTGCAGCTGATGGTGGCACGAGGCTACCGTATAAACGTGCAAGTATACGCTTGCAACATACGGAACACCCGGCAGCCAAAGGAAGAGCCTGGACACTCCTCGACAGCTTCCTCACCGACGTCCATGAAGACCGAGCCGGACAACTTAGATTACTTCAGCTGACTAGCAGTTGTATTTCTTGTTCTAACCATTGTAGAATATGTTTATTTTTTCATTATATTAAAGAAGTAAAAGAGCAAAAACACCTATCTTGTTACTGACATATGAGCTCAGTAACAAGATAGGTTTTTTTAAAACACGGTTTGAATGACCTTGAAACTTCCCCCTCCACTGCTTTGCTACCCCCACCACTTGACTATTGATGTACATGGCACATCACAATAGGAAACCTCATTCCATCTTCAACAGCCAAACCGACAACATCAACAATGGCAAACCTACCAACAGATAAAACATGTCCTCACATTTGCTGTGACTTCGTCCACGAGTTGGAGAAGAGGATGCAGGAGAGGGCGATACGAAGAAAGCAGATCCACTCAGAAAATATCATGATAGTCAACGGCTATCTTTTATTGTTCGGCCTTATTATGGTTGTACTTTTCATACTGTATGGCATAGTCACATGTGTCGGCAAGGTTGCAGAAGAAAACGCTCGCCACCATCAATTGGAAAGTTTCAATGTTACTTTGTAGGTTTTCCTTTTTTTAAAGCTCCGTTTGGATGACCTTGAAAATTCCCCCACTACTCCACCACGCCCCCCGCCACTTCCCCATGTTCCTGCATGAGCATCACATCAACCGTCATTCCTAGTCCGACAAGCAACCATGGCAGACAACACCATCAGCCAAGCTGACTCCACTACTGATGTCGGTACAAGTACGGGTTGGACACTGTCGATCGATAGTGTACACTATTTGGAAACGATTTGTGAACTGATGAAGGAAATACTGCGGGACAACCCTGGGATCATAATACAAATGAATTTAAATTATGATTGGTCCCAAGTTAGAATGCAAGGGACGACAACAACGGTCAACAATCTCCACAATATTCGCCGATGTCACCAATCTACCCTTACGGTGAGTCTGACGTTGATGAAGATGAGGCTAATGAAGATGCGGGAGACAACGAGGCTGAAGAGGAGTAACCTTCATTCTTTTTTTAAAACCCCAATTGGATGACCTTGAGAATTTCCCCTCCACTATTTCCTTTTTTAAAACCCAAATTAAATGACCTTGAAAATACCCCCTCCACATACTTTTGGTTTACCCCCTCCACATACTTTTGGTTTACCCCCTCTACTTTTCAATACTGTTACCACAGTCTGTTGCTCACCTCATTCCTTGCTTAGCTATCATGGCGGACAGCACTCTTTCTCAAGTTGACTCAACTACGGATGAAGAATGGCCATTTTCGTGGAATGTTCATCTGCAAGATTCAGCAGAAGTGGATATGTTGCATAAAAAACTGATATACGTATTAAACGAAAACCCAACATTGAATGCAGGATGACTATGGATTTCGATGCGACAGGGGTCCACACTCAACCTTGCACTTCCAGCCAGCCTGAGCCTCAGCTTCAGCCAAAGAACTTTACACATCTTTACACTCCAATACGGCGGAGGATGTGGTTATCAGCGAGGCGGACTCAACTACAAGTTATATTGAGCCAACAAATTGGAAGCTTGTTGTTGACACCTTACACAAGGTCGACTTGGTATGTGATAAATTAAAGGAGTTGATGACGCAAGATCCTGGTCTTCTTTTAAAATTGATATGTTTTTCATCTGGGGAGCACCTGCGCGGGACTCTTCGTCTGACAGCTCTCCAAGTACAACGGACGAGGAGAGGAGGACGACTAGTCATCTTTTTAAAACTCCGTTTGAATGGCCTTGACCTTTCCCCTCCACTGAGTTTATTTAAAGTGCACTCTCACTGACTGCAGCATCATTTCATCGCGCCACCTTCACCACAGCAACATGGAGAGTCGACTCAACTACTGTTGCGAACAGAAATGTTTTTCATGGGCCAAATGACATTGATGTGGTGGATGGCCTGGCGTGTAGAAAATGTGAAGCTTTTGGTCAGTGCATGTGTAAGTGCAAGTCTTGAAGAAGCCGAAACCAGAGTTGAAGACATTCCATGTGTACCAGATGAGAGGGCATAAGTACACATGTTGCCCTGAACGTTGCATTGAATTCACACTAAAACAGCTAACTGGCTGCAAATTGTGCAACAATCATTTTGCAGGTTTTTTGGCAAACATTATTTAGGAGCCTGTCAGTACAGATCAACTTGGCATACAGAAGCACTCACTATCAATGAAATCGCTATAGATACACAAGAGTAGTCTTTCTACTCTTTGACTTTTTTAAAACTCCATTTGAATGACCTTGACCTTTCCCCCTCCACTCGCCTTAGTTTATATAAGCCCCATTCCCACTGACCACGGCATCACTTCATCGTGCTCCCTCGCCAAAGCAGCATCAACTATGGAAAGTAAGCGCATCTCATGTTGCGAGCATAAGTGTTTGGAGGTGCCAGGCGTCACGTATTGTGCAAAGAAGCGTTGGGAGGAAGAGACTGGACAACCTATTGCTGTAAGGATAAGTGTTTCCTCTTGCCAAGGTGGCAAGTGGATGGGCTGGCCTGCCGGCAATGTGAATGCTTCGGCTGTTGCAGGTGTAGATGCAAGAACCAACAGCTGCCACCACCGGTACTACAGACTTTCAAAATTTACAAGTCCCAGTACTTTTACACTTGTTGTCCGCAGCGGTGTGTTAAGTTTCACTTCTCTAATCTTACCATTTGTCGGAAGTGCTACGGACAACCTTATGGGTGGTGCACCTGTTTTCTGGACTCCTTCCGCTACAGATCGGATTGGTTTACAGATCCGTTGGAAATTGATGAAGTTGCCCAGGAAGCACAAGAGTAGTCTTTCTACTCTTTAACTTTTTAAAACTCCGTTTGGATGACCTCTAGATTTCCCCCTCCACTTCCCCATATATCTAGAATACACAGAGCCCTGGAGGTCAGTCACTCGGTGGCTGTCGTGGGGTGCGCATCGGTGTCGGCGCTCCTTTGTTAAGTTTTCAAGGTCACAGTAATATGAAATTGCGGGCGTTGTACTGGTTCAAGGTCACTTGAGGGATTACCGATCGGCCATATAGGCAAGGTCATGTCAGAAACTCGAGTTTGACTTGGCACTTTTGCTGTTTCTTGTCGCGAATTCGCTCCAAGTCGTCAAGGTCACGGTGACTGTGACTGAAACTCGGAGCGTAGTGCGAGAAACGGCAAAAGTGCCAAAAATTTTAAGTTTCGGCGTGACCTTGACCTTAGTGGCGTCGGTGACGTCATATTGATGACGTAAGGGGTGATGACGTCATCAGCACGTCATTTTTGTGACGTCATGGGTGTGACGTCATGAAAATGACGTCATTGGTGATGACGTCACCGATTGCGTCATCGATGACGTCATCGGTGAGGTCATTGACCTCGATGACGTCATCCCTCAGGTGACCTTGAACTGGGCCAGCGGCCGCATTTTACACTACTACTATAGGTTGTCATTGTGCTTGTATTGTTTTCGGAGTATTTAAGTGAACTAGAAATCGCCTCCTGATCGAAATTCGATCAAAATTTCAATTGATCTGGACCCAAGCAGCTTAAAAACATTTTAGAACTGAAACATCTGTTCTTCCTAATTTTCTAGCAGTTGTTTTTACAACAGCTGTCTTATGATTCATTCAATTCTCCTTTCTCCATAAGATTAACATTGGAACTTTGAAAGCCTGTGGGGCGTACCCTGGAGTCCGATGTGAATTAGAATGGGATTCTGCTCATCTACAGCACTATACCTTTCTAACGGTATGTGCGGATTTATCCTACGATGCACACAAGCTGAGAAAAAAGGAGGAAATGAAACATGCTTGCGTATTAATATATAGATTTGTTATTGTTGTTACTTTTTATGTTGTCGTTTCATCGATATAATTTAAGTAAATATTATTAAACTAATTTCCCCACATAAATAAATTGCTTAAATTATTTTGTTCGTTAATAAATAAAATAAAATATCCAATATAAAATATCGTAGATAGACTATCAATATAAACTAAATTGTATAGTTAAGAGAATATTTTGATGAGTGGTTAATACACTTACAATAGAAACATAAATTAGTGTGACGAAATCTAACTACAGTACAAAAAGTACTTTAAGTTGATAGTATGCCAATTTAGTTAAAGTTTAGGTTAGTAATATTAACTTAAAAGTGCATACTTTAGGTATTCGATTTTTTAAGGTTGTACTTTATCTTTCAATTTGCTGTCAGTTTTGCTCTAATACTCGGCTAATACACTGGAGACACTTGGCCACAATCCAAAGTCTTGCGATCTCGCTCCATTAGATCACAAACTCAAGATGCGATTAACTAAATTAAACTGCTGAAGCGTCATTAGTTTCTACTTTCTTGCTCAACTCAATTGTAGAAAGCAATGTGAAATAAACTCGTCAAATTATAAGTAAAATTATTATGTTACGTTGACATTTTCAAACATTATGCAAAATTGTAATCTTGATGTGGTAGTGTAGTTAACATTCAAATCCTTAACATATTTGTTAATTGTAGTTCTATCTATCACTATATGCAATGGGCCTATCAAATACAAAGTGGATGAATCTATAAGAAATAGAATCTATAAAAAATCCATTACGTTGGAGTAAAAAAGTTTTAACATATTTTGCAAAATACACACACATTGACAATGTTAAGGGGTTGTTTATTGAACAGGATGACAATATCGTTATATACATGTAGCAGACACGTAGTCTACCGCCAGGTTTGTGGAATATTAAGGGGTCCAAGAACGGCACATAATGGCGTATATGTTGGCGAAAGTGCTTAAAACTGTTCTGCTACTAAGATAAGCCAAGGAATTGCAATCTTCAAACTAAAAATAATTATGATATTTTATTTTTTCCTATTCTTAATTGTACGTGTTAATTAGGTGGTCAAAAACTAATGTCTTACTCAAAAATTCATATTTGTTTATTTGGAGCACATGATGCAAAGGTAGTTCAAATAATAATAAAAGTGTACAAGATAATGTCTGTAACAACTGTACATTATAACATTTGATGTTATCTTATTAAGATATTTATTCTTTCTTAAATTTTCATATTTTGCTGTAAACAAAATTTTATTCATTTGAAACAGCAAGGTATTAAATGGGCATTTAATTCTATAATTTTAGTAAAGAGTTTCGTTGTCAATAAATGGTATTTTTATATACTAATAATGCAACATTAATTTTTTATTGGTAAATAAAGTTTGTAGAATCAGTATTGATTAAATACACTTTGTCTTGTTTTATGCTTTTTACTACTTTGTTTTATTACTTTGTCACTTGGCATATTGTTTTAACAGTCTTATAAAAAATTAGGGTGGCTAAGTTTTACCATGGCTACTACCGTAATAGTCTATAGCGAAATTCGCTAAAAGTGCGTGTAACAGTGTCAGTTTGGGAAATTATTTATAATGACACAGATTGTAATTTACATAAAAAGCATGATTAAAGTACTAATAACTCCAAGATAACCGTTACCTTGAACCATCGCTTCCTTTAGTGCTACTCAGTCCCCTAAAAAATATATTGACGCATCCTTATACGTAAACAGTATAATGTCTCGCACTATGTATTGTTGTGGTGGCAACAGCTACGCACCCTCATACACTAACTCAGTGTACCAATAACACGCACTATGTATTGTTGTGGTGACAATGTAATTGCTGAAGGCCGGCACTGCTGCGGTTATCCCAGGCCTACCACATACTGATTGGCGGCTTCTACCTTATTATTGGCAATATAATGTGTTATAAATTATAATCGTAAATACCTCTTATATTACCTGCTGTGTTTTACATACCGGGTGTCCCAGACCACCCGCACACCCCTTTTAAAATCTACACAATTAGTTACTCACAACAGAAAATTGTGAAATTATTATAGGTAAACCAGTTGTGCTCTATCCATTGGTGATAATTTGTACAAGTGGGTGCACACCCGATATTATAAAAATTCCTGACACAGATTTTTAAAAGGGCTTTTATGTTGTCGATAAAAATTAAGTTACGAAAATGAAAAGGCTTTCATAGCGAAACTCGGATACTTTTTTAATAGTAACTCAGGAATATGCCGTTAAGATAATGTGCTGAAATAGTTCAGTGTGGATCCTGCATTAATTAAAACATATTAGTCTTAAACAATCGCAATCAATAACTTTTTTCATATAATTAAACCACTTTATTACAATCCTAATATTTCTCTAAATAATTCGTAAGGTAACAGTAGTCAAGATCATTTAAAAAAATTTAGTTTATCAAATAAACAAACAATTTCACATTACAATAACTTTAATACCTGGTTAAACAATCTTTTTTGGCTTTACAAACTATGATTGGGCTTTACACTGATCCAGTGGTTTCATCTACTGAAAATAACAGCATCATTAAGGCCACTAGGCCGGACACCAAAGGACGGCGGATACAGACCAGCAAGACCTGCACAGTTAAACTCTCTAATGAAGGTAATCGGTTTACATGGCGGCACGGCATAGAGATTAACTCAGACTCAGACGCAGGTGCCTACTGGTAGGATTTTAAATTTATATACCAAAGAGACCAATGTTTATATTTAAATAACATTGGGATTGAATAAATCATTTCAAACATATGTTAATAATCAGCTGTAAGTAGGTGTAGTTTTGGTGATTAAAGAGATTCACAATATTGGATTGGTCGGATGTTATTGATTTAGAGCTAAAAGTAACTTTTATATTGTATTAAATAAATTGCTCGATTTCGAGCAACACGTGTACTAGTTTTAAATAAATGAACCACTACAATTCACTTAAAATTTACAAAGAGAAAAGTGTTTTCCTTTTCATGTTAAGTTTGTGTATAAAGGATGTAGTTAAGGTAGCCAATAAATTTTTTATTTCATATAAATTACTCATGTAAGTAATATTTAAAAACGTTTTGTAATAATGTATAAGGGTTGTCTATATATTAATAGCCAAGCATGTTTCGTGTCCTCCTTTTTTCTCAGCTCGTGCGCATCGTAGGAGAAATCAGCACGTACTGTTAGAAAGGTTTAGTCCTGTAGATGAGCAGAATCCCATTCTAATTCTTATTGGACTCAAGGGCTACGCCAGTAGATATGAAAGGCCGGTTCTGGCGCACCTCGTACTTCCGATTTCCGACCCTCTGTGAACTTCATTTTTGACATGTTTTGGGCCAGTTTGTTATCTGATTGTAGGCTAATAGCAACCATTTTACAGCATTTTACAGCATTTTTCTCAGGTTTTGCAATGGCGAATTTGGGAAGTACGAGAGAAGTACGAGGGAAGTACGAGGGAAGTACGAGGAAGTACGAGGCGCCCTCTTAACCTACCCTTGTAAACCTAATTTTTGAATGGTTTTGGGCCAGTTTGTATCTGATTTCAGGCTAATTTCAACCATTTTTCAGGTTTTAAAAATGGTGAATTTAATCCATAAAAAAATAATCCAGAAATTTAATCCAAGGAAGTACGAGGCACCCTCTTAACCTACCCCTCGTAAACCTCATTTTTAACTGGTTTTGGGCCAGTTTGCTGTCCCGGGGAGATGAACAAACGCTGATTCCTGTCCCGAGAGCAGGTGTTGGGGCTTTTGTAGATCATTGTAAGTTAGTTCTGCGTCATCTGAAGGAAAAGCGGTCTGATTGGTCGAAAAAGGTCATGTGACAAGGAAGAGCGCTCTGATTGGTTATTACCGTTACCTAAAATCTGAGGTTGAAAAAAAATCTCGATACATTTTGATTTCCAACATCATTTTTTATAATTTTAATCAGTTTACACCGGTGCTTCCGAATCCGCCGTCTTTCCGTTCAGTTTGTTCAACTTGGTCTATTCGAATACACGGCGGCTTTTTGTACATCTCGCAGATGATCTGCGCAATCCTATCTCCACGACGCACATGAAAATCGGTATCAGAATTGTTCATCAAGATAACACCGACATTCCCAGTATAGTCCCGGTCTATGACCCCGGCATTTACACTTATAGAATGTTTTAAAGCCAAGCCAGATCTTGGCGCTATCCTCCCGTAGCACCCATCTGGGAATTTGAAAGTCAAGTCAGTTTTTATCAACTGTTGACCGCGTTTTGGTACAACATAATCATACGCGCTTCTGAGATCCAATCCGGCTGCATCTGGTGACCCGTTGTACGGTTCAAATGCTTTTTCAGTCAAGCAATAATAACCCTAGCTTTCAACCATTACTGATTCCTAATGCATGCATAACGGGTTTCCACATCAAATAAATTAAACGGGGCATTTTCAAAAATGTATTTAAAATATGTTTTTTAAAAACAATTTTTATTTGTCAACCTTAAATTCGATATTGTGCTTGCGATATTGTGCTTGAATTTATTGTCTGAAAGTGTTATTTTACCGTTGTACAGCACATAGAGTTTCCCTTTAGTTGTTTGATATAGTTATCGTTAACCGATTCCAGCTTTTCCTCAATGAGGACTATGATATTTATTATTTACAATAAGAATCGGATAAGGAGTCATCTTATCAAGGGAAGTACGAGGGAAGTACGAGGGAAGTACGAGGGAAGTACGAGGGAAGTACAAGGGAAGTACGAGAGAAGTACGAGGGAAGTACGAGAGAAGTACGAGGGAAGTACGAGAGAAGTACGAGGGAAGTACGAGGCGCCCTCTTAACCGACCCTTGTAAACCTGATTTCAGTTGCTACAATCAATTGCTAAAAAATGTCGTGTTTATATGATAAAGTGTTGTAGGGCGACTTTTGGTTTATTTAAATTAAAATTCCTTTTCTTAACCAGCGAGCATGTTATTTGTTTGAAATTACCTTTGTCAAGCAAATTTGTTATTGTGATAAAAATATTATCTTTTTAAATTTATTCTAATCTGCTTTATTATTTTCCTGTTATAGAGTGCAGCAGAAGATGGAAACAGTCAAAGTCAGCTGTAAATTTTGTGCGAAGCTTATTGTGAAATCGAACATCTCCCATCATTTAAAGATATGTGCGAAAAATCCTAATAAAGACAATTCGCGCTATAAAAAAGTAAATTGTGAAAAATGTGGGAAAACAGTTTTAAACACAAATTTCAACAGACATAAAACGAAATGCAAGCAACCAACATCATCCGATTCTCGACCGGCACAAAATGATGGACAACCCGGTACGAGCAGTAAGCATAAACAACCAGTCTGCAAGCAACCAACCACATCCGATTCTCGTCCAACACAAAATGATGAACAACCTAGTACGAGCGGCACACATAAACGACTAATCTGCAAGCAACCACCATCATCAGCTTCTCGTTCAGCACGAAATGACGAACAACCTAGTACGAGCGGTACACATAAACGATCATCACCGAACAGAGATGATTTCGATGAACAGCCTGAAATTAAAAAGCCACGGATTGAAAATCAACATATTTTTTCAATCATCCAGAAAGTGTGCAATAGTGTCAGCATGGTTTGTTCTTCTGCTCTGAATGCGATTAAAAATCTTTTTAAACCCCCCGTTGACCTTCCACCCGTCAGTGAAGATGAACATTGTATAAAGGAAAAAGCTTTTAGTAATAGACTTTTAACATACCAATTTAAAAACTGCCGTGGTATAAAAAACCCACAAGTATTTTTAAATAGATATCAAGATTTGATTATTAGCAAGATTGAAGAACATCTAAACAGTACAATTTGAAAGTAAATTTTTCGTTTGCTGCCAACTACAGACGGAATGTTCCTGGTGTGGATAAGCAGCTGGAAATAGACACCATGTATTTCAAAACTGAGAATACAATCATATATAAGACGACCGACTTACATCGAGTGTTTAAAGATGCGAAAGCAAAGTTATTAACTCGAATGGAAGAGTTCGAGGCACGGGGGTCAGGTTGGACGCTACACGAAGTGTTGTTTTTAGAACTGGCAATAAACAAATATGTCCCATTCAGAGGGTCAAGCTATATTAAACTGCCAGACGTTATTAAAAATAAAAAAGCTGTCATAAATGTTAAAAACAATGACCAGAAATGTTTTCTATGGTCCGTACTGGCAGCTTTGCATCCTGTTGTTAAAGATCCACACAGGGTTAGCAAATACCGTGAATACGAACACGACTTTGACAAAGCGTTGAAAGACATTAAATTTCCTGTGAGTTTGGATGATGTGAAAAAATTCGAAAGACGCAGTGGGATATCCATCAATGTTTATGGTTATACTTGTGCAGGAGAAAATAAACTCAACGTATATCCATTGATTGTGACTGATGATGAAAAAGATCAACACGTTGACCTCTTGTATATGAAAACTGCAAATAAATCTCATTATTGTTATATAAAAAACTTGAGTAGGTTGTTGGGATATCAAATCAGTAGGCATGTACATCAAACCTTTATATGCAGACGTTGTTTACAGCATTTTAGTAGAGAAGATCTGCTTCAAAGTCACAAAGAACTCTGCAAGGAACACGAAGCGGTGAAAATTAGAATGCCAAAAAAAGGTGATGTCGTTAAGTTTACCCATCATAGATGTCAGATGAAGATTCCGTTCGTCATGTATGCAGATTTCGAGTGCATACTGGAACCGATCGACACTTGTCAACCACCGGAAAATGGCACATCGTACACCAATAAATATCAACACCACGCGGCTAGAAGCTTCGTATTATACACGGTGTACACTAACGGTGATTATAAAGAACCGATAACATATTTCGGTGTGGATGCTGCTCAACAATTTGCAAAAGTGTTGAAATCTGAATTGGAAGCTATTGAAGAATTTTGTCTTGTAAACAAAAGACCCATGAACCCGCTGACTGACGAACAGAGAGAGCAGGCGGAAAAAACAAAGATATGTCATATATGCGGTAAAGATTTGGTAACTGATATTGTCTTCGATCCCGATCATTTGACGGGTGAATTTCGTGGATTAGCACACAACTCGTGTAACTTGAACTATCAGATTCCGAAATTTGTCCCCATATTCATACACAACCTGACCGGATACGACACTCATCTGTTTGTAAAAATGCTGCGTTTAGATGATAAAACCAAGATAGATGTCATCCCGAATAACGAGGAACGATACATATCCTACACAGTTGATTTCAATATCAATATAAAAGCAAGATTCGTAGATTCATTCAAATTTACCATTGACTCACTCGATACGCTGGTAAAAAACTTGGACCGATTTGTACACATAAGTAAATATGGGGGTTGGGGTTCTCAGGTGTTTATGCTTATGCAAAAAGGTGTTTATCCATACGATTATATGGACAGCGATGATAAATATTTGGAAACCAGTTTACCAAGCAAAGAAAAATTTTACAATAAATTGAACAAATGCGGGATCAGCGCTTCGGACTATTCACGTGCAAAACAGGTTTGGGAGGAATTCGAGATAAAGAATATGAAAGAGTACACCTTACTTTATAATAAAGCTGACGTGTTATTGTTAGCCGATGTAATGGAAAGTTTCAGGAACATTTGCATAGAAACTTACTCACTCGACCCCGCATGGTATTTCACAACCCCGGGGCTTTCATAGAGTGCCATGTTGAAGCAGACGGGAATAGAACTTCAGCTGTTGACCGATTATGAAATGATTTTGATGGTCACCAAAGGCATCCATGGGGGCATATCACAATGCAGCAATCGCTATGCGAAGGCGAACAACCCGTACATGCCTCTTTATAACAAAGACGAACCGACTACTTATCTGATGTATTTAGATGCCGTGAACCTATACGGATGGGTGATGTCTCAACCAATGCCGTATGGTGATTTCGAATGGGTTGATACGGATATAGATGTTATAAAGATCGACGATGATTCTGACAAAGGATATATTCTGGAAGTTGACTTGGAGTATCCCCAAGAACTGCACGATTTGCATTCCCAGTTTCCTCTCGCTCCGGAAAAACGTTGCCCACCCGGTTCCAAGGAGGTTAAACTCCTTACCACTCTGTATGACAAAGAGAAATATGTTATTCACTATCGAAATTTGAAAATGTATTTAACTCTTGGAATGAAACTTACCAAGATACACAGAGTGTTGCGCTTCAGTCAGAGTAAATGGTTGGAACCCTACATTGAGAAGAACATGGGCATGTGGATGGAGCAAACGAATAAATCGGCTAAACAGTTTTTCAAACTGATGAACAACTCGATTTATGGAAAAACTGTCGAGAATATAAGTAACAGAGTAGACATACGTCTGTCGACTCAGGACAAGCAGATCGACAGATGGATCGCAAAGCCGCAGTTCAAACACAGATCGATATTTTCAGAAAACCTTTCAGCGGTGCACATGAGGAAAATGAGTTTATTGTTTAATAAAGCTATCTACATGGGGATGAGCATATTGGACATATCCAAGACACTCGTATACGATTTCCATTACAATTTTATAAAGGCGAAATACGGTGATAAAGCTAAATTGCAGTACACAGATACCGACAGCCTGGAGTATCTGATAGAGACACCGAATTTTTATGAAGATATGAAACTGACACTCGACAGGTACGACACCTCCAACTACAAGAAGTTTAACCAATTCAATATGCCACGGGTGAATAAGAAAAAATTGGGAACGATGAAAGACGAATTCGGTGGTGTAATCGGTAAGGAATTCGTAGGACTGCGATCCAAGATGTATGCCAACTATACTTTGGAGGGTGACGAGCTAAAAAAATCTAAAGGAGTGAAAAAATCTGTTGTAAAAAATGAAGTCACCTTCGAGGATTACAAAAAATGTTTGTTCGAGCAGAAAGAACTATACAAATCGATGAACATCATAAGAAGTCACGGGCATGAGTTGTACAGCGTCGAAATGTATAAAAAAGTACTATCCACGACTGATGACAAGCGATACATCTTGGAAGACGGAATCACCAGTCTGCCGTGGGGACACTACAAGATACCCAAGGATGTCGAAGCCGAATTGCTTTTGAACAGCAACATTTCACTGGAATAGAGAGCAAGTTGTTTTTATTTGTGAATAAAAAATATTTCTTTTAATCAATATTTTTTTATTTTCCAATTTCCAATTTACTGATAAAAACAGCATATTCTTGCTTATTTTTTTTTTGGGACTTTTTTATGATACTATTTTCCTACACTCGTAGGAATAAAAAACTCACATTTAAATCATCATCTGTACATATTCCTTTTTAACATCATAAGTGAACATGGTCTGTGATACCACGATGACGTAGGCCGTAGTGTCTTTATCAGCTACCGGACCGGTAAAGGCGTTTGTAAAATCCAATTCGATTTGGATATCGTTTCTTTTTCTCTCGGTCGAAAACGGATGGAGATGTGTGTCTATCACCATCACCGGGTATTTGTTGATGAAATCGTTTAAATTGAGATATACATCATCGTTTTTGAACATGACTTGTCTCATCGAATAGTAGCTGTCGTACAGCAGCCTGTACTTTTTATCCGTTATATTCAAATTCTGCTGCTCCTGCGGGTACCGTTGACCGTTTATTTTCACGTGGAAATTCTTTATGTTTACACTGTCGAACTGACCGGGGTCTTTGGTCTGATCGTTCTTACGACTCGTCTGTAAACCGATTATCACAAAGACCGGATTGAGTATGTTCCTGTAGAGATTCGTTATGTCGAACGTGTAATTGGAGCCTATCACACCGAATTTTTCAATACAATCCCAGCGGAAATATTCATATACCAATTCGCCTTTTTCGTTCAATTTCTAAGCCCATCGATGAGCACGGCTTTCTTGGAGGGGTCGTAATCCACGAGGGGGACTTTCAACACGAAACTGGTAATTTTTATTTTTCCCTCCGCTGCGTCAACAGCATTGGCGCCGGAACCTTCAGTCCAGCGGTAGATGGCATCATCGTCTTCCGCGCGGGTGAACGTTATTTCAAATCCACCCTTGTACATGGGATATTTTAGACTGTCAAAGAATCCCAAACCCAGGTGGGCCAGCGTTCCCAGTGCTTCGAACTTGCCGCCGCCCTTGTCGTAAACCGATTTGAATCCGCTGCTGTAGTACGTGTTTTCCTCCGATCTGCTGTACGTGGTCAACCCTTTGATGGTGCTCGTGATTCCGACTTTATCCACGGAATCGATGACTTGGTTGTGTTTTTTCAATTCGATACTCTTGAACAAATAGGCCGCAAAATTGTCCACGAGTTTGATGGGGTCCGTGCTGGCGTAACTAGCACCATTGGATTTCTTGACAACCTCACCTTGGATGTGAAACAATATCCTGTTGTTGTAAAACGAATCCCCGTGGTCCAGTTTGAATGTGGTGAAATTATTGGGTGAATTAAAGTGCAAGTCCGATACCGGTAGAACCGTGACGTATTCGCATCTCGCTATCTTATCCGATGCCTCTTCGTAATATTTCTCCATTCCTAATATAGGTTTTAGGGTTTCCGATTTCCAATGAAAAATAAGAAAGCTGTTGCGGAAAGCAATAAAAAATAAAAAAACATTGAATTCCTCATCACTTAATAAAATCGACTACTTGAACAGTTTTACGTTTTTATACATGTTTAAACGTCTCAACCCGAGATTTCGAAAAACCCTTTTATCTTCAACATTTTTTATTACATCCAAACATCGCTCTACGTAGTCGAGACCCCGCGGCTGAGAAACCAGTTTTTCCATCTTATCGTGTATGAACTTTACGATGGCGATTTTTTCATTGTGAAAAGCGTTATTGCCGGCTTCCTCTTCGGCGCGTATAAACTTTAATCTTTCAATCAATTTATCATCATCATCGATGTATTTGTACTCGACGGGGGCGTGTGAATCTATCAGCAATCCGCTGCCCGATGACTGTTTATATTCTTTCCAGATCTCACCGATCAAATTCACCCATTTCCAAGACTGACTGGACCTGGGGCGTTTCAACTTTGGATCGTTGTTCTGAAAAATCGCATCGGATTTTATCAGTATATCCTTGTAATTATTAAAGTCCTGGGCTGTGAAAGCGCCTGCACTTATTAGTTTTTCTCTCGTCGTACCCTCGCCCGGAGACGAGCCACTGATTTCCGCTTTCGTCAACAGACTCCACAATCCCGGTGTGCCGGTATATCTATCTCCGGTGCTGTCTAATATGATATCATCATTTTCAATCGTAATAGTCTTCGATCCGATGGCCAGTTTGTTCAAGTTGAAATCGTAGCGAATACCGAAAGATCTATCGTTCTGGTAGCGAGATGTTGTTTGGCGATATCACCAATATCTTGTCTTTCAGTGAATTCGCGGATCGAACGGTTTATCCTGCCTTCGTCTGGCGATTCTATTTCCGACGGTAAAGGAGCGGATTCTCCGGGTGGAGATGATTCTCCGGGTGGAGGTTCGAACACATCTTCATCTACACGAGGTAAAGGCACCTTACGCGCCACCATCAATTCTCGACCCGGTGTACTGAAAGCGCGGGGTCTAAAAATGTCTTTTTTTCTTTGTATAGTTTTAGACGTGGACAGACGTTGCTGCGGTGATGGGGTCTTTTTATCAGAACCTTGCTCCTTCATCGCTTTGACGACCGGTTCCTGTCGCTTTTCAATCTCACGTTTTTCTTCAACTTCACGAATCTTTACTGCTTGGGATTCACTGACCAATTGGTTTTGCAATTTATCCAATTTTTTTGCCTCCTGCACAGTTAAAGGTTGATGTGCAGATATCGGTATGAAAGGAATTTTGGTGCATATTGCTCACGTATCGGCAGATGTTTACGAAACAATTCCGCTCGCTCTTTCACTTGTTCTTTTCGGATTTCCTTATTTTCCACGACCCATTTATCTTGTAGTTTTTCAATTTTTTTACCCTCCTCCGCAGTCATCTCGTCGGGCCACATTTTGTCGGCCAACTTGTGTTTTTTAACTAACGTCTTGACAATCTCTTTATCGCTTTTCCTCTTCATCGTACTAATATAGGTGGTTGGGGTTTTAGTATCAAATTTTAAATTGGATAATCGAAATACAAAAGTGACGAATATTTTCACAAAAATTTTGAATCGAATAAAAAAACGTCCGACAACGTTTCCATTAAAAAAATAACGTTTACACATCGATTTTGAAAAAACGCTCGCGGACGTTATTTATTAAAAACAGCGTCTAGAAATCAATTTTCGAAAAACGTTCGGGGACGTTATTTATTAAAACAGCGTCTAGAAATCGATTTTTGAAAAAACGTTCGCGGACGTTATTTATTAAAAACATTTTTCATATTGCACATGTATTTTCCACACCGCACTTTTTTCGTCATATTTACCGTGAGAAAACCATAAGGTTCATTCCAACATTTGTTGCATACATTTTCAAATTCACCGAAAGTCATGTCCGATCACACGAAATCGTCGTAAATCCGTTTGGTGTAATGTTTATTCTGTTTGAAGACACAAAGGAAATTTATATTATTCCGTATGACTTGCATGTCCACTTTGCCGTAACTCTGGCTCAGGTAGACGCACGAAATCTTTTTATGCCTGCCTCTGATGAAATAGTCTTTAATACCTTTTTGCTCTTCCATCAGACAATCGTCGAATATCACAAGTGAGTTATTCTTGCACTCGTCCACCGCCGGCAGTTCATCGCAATTGTTGAAGAAATACGCGATTCTCTTTTTATACTTTTTCTCTGCGTCCGCATAGGTTTTTCTCAGCTCAACATAAGCCGGCTGTTCTATGGATTTACTGCCCATATAGCACAAGTACGTCATTTTGATGTAAAATTGATGTAAAAGATGTCAATGTCATTGATATTGTTGATGTCATATTGACTTCAAATGTTACAAAAAAAGGTCATTTTGATGTCAATGTGAAGTAAAAATGTCCCGATTTTTTATGTCAAATTGATGTCAGAAAAGTGATGAACTATGACGTCAATTTTACATCACATTGATGTCAAACTGACGTCATATTGACAAACTAATCTTGTCAAAACTGATTCAAAATATCCCCAACAGCAAAACAAAAGTAATAAAATGGTAATTTTGAACCGATAAACAACTATAGAAGCGGCAAAAAGTTTTTGCACCTGGCTGGATTTGAACCCATGACCTTTAGATTCCCAAGTCGCGACCCTACCTACTACGCCACGCTGCTCTCTGCTTCACAAATTAGTTGTTACACTACTTGGCCAGTTGATACTGAAGTTTCTTTGCGTTGATCATCAAATCAAACGCATTTCCCGTGGCCTATATATTTTTATGTCTTCCCAAATAGGTCTTAAACTAGAGTTCCCTTACATGTTTGTTTCATGTGTAAATGTTTAACAAATTGCAGTTATCTTAATTGATGTAAAACTTTTGACTATGTGATCAAATACTTTACATAATTTTCACATCAAAACGATGTCAAGTTTTTAACGAGTTCAATTGTTTTAAACAAATAATGATGTTCTCTTGTTGTAAAAGACTTAAAGAAATGTTTTTTTCTTCATTTATTACACTAACTTTTAAATTTAAAAATGCAAAATTTTTACATCATTTTGACGTCAATACTTGATCTAACATTTTACTTTGACATCATTTTGACGACCTCTATCACTTTTTGACGTCAAATTGACAACGTGTGCTATGTGGGTGAATACGTAAAGGTTTTTAAATATAATACCGTTTTTATTGTAAATGAAATTTAGCAGTAAATTGGTTTTGCCGCTGCCTGAAGAACCCACTATGAGACATCGCAATGGGTTGGGCAACAGGTTGTCTTCGAATGCCTCTTTGTAATATGAAACTATATCCATCACTATGTGGGTGAAATGACCTCTTGACATTCAGTAAAAAATGAAAGCGGAGAAATGATTTCAAAATATAATTCTTTTTTAAATTGACGACATTTGAATTATTCACAAAACACACATGTCTTTCATTACATTTTTTACAGCTCTGATAAAATCGAAATCACCGTAAACCGATATACAATTCGTTTTTCGGTCGTGATCATTTCGGACGCATAATATGCAATTCAATAGTCCCCACTCCGGACTATCTAAATTCAATAGTCCTCATGCCGGACTATCTAAATACAACAGTCCCCACGCAGGACTATGTGAAAATGTGTTCAGGGGTGTCATCCGGGGGGGGGGGGGGTCGCGATTTGCTACCCCCCCCTCAAATATACAAAACAATACGATTTTCATGAGGCCGCTGCATATAAAGGTATAAATGCATTTGATAAGAATTGTATATATCCATAGCAAAATATATTATTTAATAATATTAATAAACTGGACAAAATGAAATTCACCGAAAAAGCATGGAGGTCGTGATTTGCTACCCCCCTCGGATATACAATGAAAAATTGTATTGGCTTTCTCAAAAAGATTCTCCGGTCGTGATTTGAACCTGGGCCTGGGTGGGGCGCTGATATGTTAGCGACTGGACCACCGGGCTGTTGACTGGCGTGGTGGTTATCAAGTCTGGTGTGATCGAGCGGAGGTGTATTCGATTGGGCTTATCTATTTCTTTGCGATTTATTGCTTCGGACTATCGGAAATTCAATAGTCCCCCCAGACTATCTGAAAAATAAATACAATAGTCCCAGCACAGGACTATCTGAATAATATCAAAACATCGTACGTTGTAATTCTTTCTCGTAGAACCCTCCAATTATATCTTCACCAGTTTCATCCGCAATCTTATAAGTCGTAGGTCTCGTGTTTAAAACTTGCTTGATGACAAAAATCTCGGACGTCCAGTTCTGTTTGTATTTATTCGTGAAAACATCTTTTTTCGCTGTAATGCGGACTCTGTCTCCCACATCGAATTTCGCCTTTTTCCGGGGTATTCTATTTTCCAATTCGTTGTACATTTTCAATAAAGCCTGCTCGTTGCCTTTATTCACATCCGCGGGCCTCATTTTTATAGTATGGTGGAAATCGTGTTTGTTGTATTCGTCGGTCAATTCTTGCAATATGTCATGCCACTTGTGGGAATTTCTAACTTGGAATTTTACTTTCAACTTCTCATTTAACGTTCTATGATATCTTTCGATTATTTCGGATTTCTCCTCGCTCTCGGTGTGGTACAGTTTAATGTTGTGTTTTTTCAACAACTTGTGAAAATGCGTATTTTTAAACTCTGTCCCTTTATCGTGTGTAAGAGTTTAGGCGGTGAATGACCGTCATTTTTGGCCCGCGCAATTATTTTTTCAAAAGCTGATGACACATCCGGACCATCTTTTTTCTTCAAGAGCTCTGACCAAACGAACTTACTGAACGTGTCGATCACATTTAAAATGTATTTATACCACTTGTTTTCCCTAGCATATTCTTTCAAAATCAACAGATCGGCCGCCCACAAATCATCGATACCTTTCGTGACGATTCGGCGTTTTATAAACTTTTTCACGACTGGTCTGTGCAGCTCTTTAGCTTCCAAAACTTCCGGCGGGTCTTTGATAAACGAATTTCTCTTACTGCCGCATATCGCACAATTGGATGTCGCAAGCCACCTTTTATTTCTCGTTTTGACCGTTTTGACATCCGTGGATGGTGTGTTTGTTTTACACTTTCTGCAATTGAATTCCATGTCTAATAATGCGCAGCTACTTTTGAAGTCAAATAAAATATTTGCAAATGCAAAGTCGCTTAAATAAATTGTACATTTGCATAGATTGTGTGTTATATGTATAGGATAAGAAACGAGATGCAGCACAGACATAAAATCCAGTTGACCAAGGGTCAAAAGAATAAGTTGCGTATCGCTTATAAAAAGCAGAAACTCGCTATTTTAACTTTGAACAGAGATCAGTTGACGAACGGGAATGTCGAGGTGATGTTGTCGGACGAACAACATAAACAAGTGTTGAGAGCCATAAAACACAATAAAGGCTTGAGATTGATATTGAGCCATTCGCAGTTGAAGAACAACATTGAAGGGGGTCTACTGAAAGAAATTCTGGAGTTGGCGGAAACGAGTATCCCCTATTTCAAGAAATTCGCTTCACCCCTGATCAAAGACAAAGTCGCACCAGCTATAAAAGATAAATTCGTTCCGTGGCTGAAAAAGATGATTGACGACGAGTTGGATACAATTATAGAAAAAGATCCGTCAGGTGCCGGATTAAGACAAATGATAAACAACAGACTCAATGCGGCTTTGAATGACGTACGGGTAAAAAAAAAATTAATTCCGTTGACGCTGAGCGATCTTGAAGTGTGGGCCAATAAATTGAAATTGAAGAATTTCCGCGGTGTTTTCAGACGAGAGCTTTTACCTGATGTACCTTGGAAAAACGAGTGCGGTATAATCAATCTCGGTGATCTGGACACACCTGGAACACATTGGACGTGTTATTACAAAATGGTAAATATGTAATTTATTTCGATTCTTATGGAAATGCGCCACCACCTTTGGAGTTGGATAAATACATGAGAAGTTTTGACATTCGCTATAATTCGGACCGATTTCAAGATTATGGCGATCCGCCAATCTGCGGGCATCTTTGTTTAGAAGTTTTAAGGCAGTTTTCAAATGGAAAAACATATGATGAAGTCAAAGACATTTTAAATAAAAATAAATACGCCTGGCTCGGGTGGTTCGATTGAGTCACTTTTTTACGATGCCCCCGTCAATAAACTGTTTATACCATTTTTATTTTTTTAATAATTTATTACCACCCGAAAATCTGTTTTCCTAATATATAAATGTCGTCATTTAGATCACCAAGTCAAACTAACCAGTCAGAAGCATGGAACCTGCTTTCCATGGAGCCCAGAGAACCCAAAGAGGTTTTGACTGACAAATTCATCATGAGGTTCGATCGGTATTTGAACTGGGATCTGCTCTCTTCCCATTATGATTTTCCAATCGAGATTTTGTGGATATACCCGCACAGAGTGAATTGGGCCAAGTTGTTGAGGCGTATTAAATTTTCGGAAGAATTCCTAAGAGAGATGGTCCCCCATTTCGATGAATGTTGGGGTATCCTATGCAAATATCAAACGCTGTCTGAAAATTTTATTCACGATTTCGCAGGTAAAATCGATTGGAATTACGTGTTGTTGTATCAAAATGTAACTAGCAGATTTTTGGACGAACACAAAATGTATTTTGATGAATCCTAGTTGAGTGGCTCAGAGATATTCAAAATAAAAACCCGAATTCGCGTGGATCGACCGGTTTGAATATTTTGTATTTAATATTTGCAGGATGAATAAAAACTAGTTGTTGTTTATTTTTTTTATATAAAACCATTATGATGGAAAACATTTTTCCTAACATAGAAATGACGACTTTTAGACTATCGGGTACGACTTCACAACTGACCTTGAACTTGGAACATCCCATTCACTTGGATGCTGAGTACAAGCTGGCACTCACCGGACTTTTCTGCGAATACAACTTTTATAATTTATTTGAGGGTTGTAGTGTTTTGTTTGACGGTGGAACGAAAATCGGTTTCGGTAAAGGTTTTTGGACATTTGATGCCATACAGAAACACATACAAAAAGGCGTGGATCCGCTGTTACGCGGTAAAACAGACGATAAAAAGAATAAAGTCACGGTCGTTTCAATACTTAACACTACGGGGTACCGGGTGAAAATCACTTCACCTATAAAATTTCACATGGAAAATCCACTGCGGCGTTTGTTGGGTTTCGATGAAATTGATGCCCCGGAATACTTGGACACGTACAATGCGAAAAAACCGCACAAAATAAGACCATGGGACATGATTGAAGTCCACTGTGATATCGTGGAAAATTGTTTTGTCAATCATGACGAACATTGGCACAAACACAAAGAGTCTTCGGTGTTGTATAGTTTCTTTCCATATGGTGAATTTGGTAATAAAATTGCTGTGATGCCGCGACCGCCGCATTACGTGTCGTTGAAAAAAGGATTGAATAAAATCCAACAAATCAACATTTACATTACAGACCAAAATAATAATTTATTGCAGATGTTCGATTCGAATGTACATATTTATTTGGAGTTGATTCGGGTGTAGTATTTTTTAATTTATTGAAAATCGGCTGTTTCTATTTTTTATTTGACGCCGCAAAGCGTTATTCCTTGTATAGGTAAAAATGAACGGTCCTAACTTTAATGATTTACTGAAAGAAATCAATGGAAAGTCTTACATCAGGGTGGGTGACCTGGAAGTCGGGAAAAAATATTTTGTGGAAAATATGGATAAAATCTCTTCATCATACGGTATGAGAATATTAGTCACATGCGATGATGTGAAATTCTATCTTCCCGAAAGCTGGAATGACAGGTTGACGAATAACTATATCAAACAACTGTTGAATTTTAAGGGGAAACTCTATGTGCTGTACAACGGTAAAATAACACTTTCAGACAATAAATTCAAGCACAATATCGAGTTTAAGGTTGACGAATAAAAATAGTTTTTAAAAACATAATTTAAATATATTTTTGAAAATGCCCCGTTTAATTTATTTGTTGTGGAAATCCGTTATGCATACATTAGGAATCAATAATGGCTGAAAGTTACGGTTATTATTGTTTGACTGAAAACGCATTTGAACCGTTGTAACAGTCTGATCTATACATTGTTGACTGTCGCCGAGATGTCAGGCTTAGCTCAGGTGGGCGGGGTAAGATGCTCTCCGTGGCGGTCCGTATCACACTGCTGGATAAGTTTTGGGATTTATTTATCAAGGCGCCACCTTGTTTATGGTTGACATGAAGGAAGTAACAAGGAACCAACCTTCCCAATGTGTGACCTCTGATTGTGAGCAGGGCAAAGAAAAAGTAAAAAACTACTAATGTCAATAGGCCGTATCAACAAGAGAAAATAATTCAAAAACTCCAATACCTAAAACTAATTGTGTTTTTATTTAGAATTCTCTAGTTAACTGAAATTATTCTGAAGCCAGAAAGGCAGAATTCTAAAGTGAAAAGTTGGCACTAGAATGATTTAAACTTGAATCTCAATCTCAAATACCGTACGGTAGGCCTACGGTCGTTACTTAATTTATCACAAGGAAAAGACAAAAAAAAAAAACTCAAGTTTACAGAGACAGTAATCTTTTATTAACTCTACTATTATTTTCTAACAGTCAGTCTCAAAGAACATTTCCCAAAATACAACCTTTTAATCAGTCTCAAGTTTGAGCAAAACAAATCAGATTAGGCCCTAATGTGATTTTCACTACCGTACCGGTAGTGAGTTAAATGTAGCTAACCAGATATTAGGCTAAGCTAAACCATCAATCATAAGGAGATTCTTTATGTTTGGTCTATTTAATTCTCATTTGATCATGTACCCAATCAATACTTAAAGCTACAATACCAGAATGCCAAATGGTTACTCCAAAAATTCTTATCTAAACTAACAAATCACATATAGGCTACTTACAAATAAAACAAACAATCACAGATGAATAAATAATGCATGGTGGCCACCGACATACCTAGACAGAACAAATAGTACATAACCTTAACCTAATCTGTAGAATGACATATCCGGGGTGTGATGACTTGACCGTCACGCATCAGTGGTGAGCACAGTTTTTGGCCGTGACACGACTGTCCTTTTCCAGCGGTGGCACTATTGTCCATGATCTCACAGAAGGTCCTCAATGGCACATCCAAACTGCCGGATAGTATTAATGAAATTGTAATCACTCACCGACACGGGGCCCCAACTAACCGAACCGAGATGAAGTAGGCCAACCAAAGGTGGGCTGGCAGAGCTGGCCTACAGTAGTCCGGCCGGCAGATAAGTCGGCAGTAGATTGTCCGGGTTTGGGTGGTAGTCCTACGCGCCACAGATTGGTAGGCCCTCAGTTAGACAGCGGCATCCACCACACGATCGTCCCCAGGATACGTCTCTCTCAATGTAGTAGGGTGATCCAGCGGTAAAACCCTGTTTACACATTTTTTGTATAGCCTATAATCTTTTACTATTCTTTTTTTTATTTATTTTTTTATTTATTTATTTATTTTTTTTTTAACAGATTGGGAAGTTTAATTAAAAATTTGTTTACATCAGGAAATCTTTCTTTTTTTTTGAGAGGCAAAACAAGCATTTTTTTTGTACACAAGACTAGAGATCTCTGACCTATATTAGTTCATGAAAGCGTTAACAGTAATGATCCTCATTAGGACTCTAGTATTTAATTTACTATAAAGGAAATTCACATGAGTTCATGAGCTTCCTAACCTACTGTTCAACAAATAGGCTAGTTGACAGCATTAATATCTTTCAACTTATTTTCAGAGATTTTTTTCCCAACAATATTTACACATTTCTGCAAGAGAGATAACATTTAAACATTTTATAAATAGACAGGTACATAGGCACAATGAATTATTTTTACATGACTAACTTAAATCTAAATTGGCTGGTGGTAGCCTACACCTAATTTCTATGCATCATATGAGATATGCTAATCTTGCAAATTGAATTTTTCTCAGACATAAATTGAGAATTCTACAAGTAGTACAGTTAAACAGATAGATCATTTTATTAATCCAAAGATCATATCTTTAATGAAAATTTTCAACACGTGGTCTAGGCCAGCATGAATTAATGTTGCACAGACAAGAAAGTTTTCATGGCGGACATGTGATTGATATCTCAAATTATTAAATTAATTTTCCACAATTTTTCGGTCAATGTTGACTAAATGAATTTTTCTCCACCAGTCAGTACATAAAGCCTACACATTGGCCGTTTGGCCTCAAGCTACAAGGGTTTACCAAGTACATAGTCATGATTTTAATCCTTGTACGGCCGATCAACATCGCAAGAGGAGATAAATAGTTTGAAATTATTATTAAACTAAATTTTTATACTTTAGTCTTTGATTGAGGGAATAATTCAAAATCATCCAAATAGTCTTCCTGCTTACCTCAGAGGTTTCCACAAGGTGGAAAGTCAGATCCGAACATCGATGCTGAGGGTGAAGTGAGATGGTCCACAGCTTCTCTGTAGAATTTGCTATTTGCTTCAGCCGGATCAACAGAAAAAATGACAGAGGAAAATCTTCTTTCCAAGAAGCCGGTAAGAGCGTGGTCATGTGACAGTCTCTCAGTCTTTCATTCAAATCCAGACCCAGACGATCAGGAAGGCATTATCCACAGTCAATTAGGAATCCGAGGCAATGGGAAAGTTATAATGCCCGATGGGGATTTTGTTGGTTTGCAAGACTACACATTTTATTTATAGTAACCCAACGCGGAACGTGCACAATTCCACTAGAAATTTGAATGAGGTGATCAGTCTCATGGGGGTTAAAAAGGGAAAATAATTGGTGACGTTACAAACACCCCCTTGCCAGAAGAAAATTTCCTAAATTTTCTAATTGTAATACTGTTTTAGGTCAGAGATATGCCATTTACCAGCTGAACGTCCATTCTGATCCAAAAGTTTATAGATAACTGGGGAAACTTTCTTTTCAACAGTGTAAGGTCCAACAAATTTCGGGGCTAGTTTGGCCGAGAAGAAGTTGGCGGCATTTGATTGGGGAAAGTTTCTTTTCCATACTTTATCTCCTTCGCGGAACATCAACTGCCGTCTCCTGAGGTTGTACCGATTAGCGTTTTGGTTGTGTGCTTTGTTGAGTTTCTCTTTAACTTTCTGATACAGGTTGTGAAGTTCCTCGAGTCTCTTGCCATACCCGGAGGGTTCCTCTACTTCTGGAATCTTATCCAAAGATTGAACTGAATCTGAATTATCATTATTAACAACCAGTTCTCTTCCAAAATTTAAGAAAGCAGGGCTGTAGCCGGTAGTCTCATGTCGAGCTGACCTTAGAGCAAAACCAATTTTTGCTATGTTCTGATCCCAATTACGGTGGTTGTCTCCAACGTAAGCTCGAAGCATAGGTCCCAACGTTTTGTTAAGACGTTCGGTGGGGTTTGCCTGTGGGTGGTAACTGGCGTTATACAATAACTTAATTTTGTAGCCTTCCGCCAACTCTTTAATTTTCTTGCCTGTAAATTCAGTCCCATTATCAACAATTATGTATGATGGTACACCATACATCATGAAAACATCGTCCTCGAGCCGGCGAGCTATAGCTGCTGCCGTAGCTTCTCTTAGAGGGAACAACAACGGAAACTTTGAGAAGGTGTCAATAACTACAAGTAAGTATTTATGGCCTGCAGATGATCTTGGCAAGGGTCCTAGAATGTCTGCACTGATCATAACCCAAGGTTTGCTTACACTGCGGCTAGCTCCCATGAATCCTGCCAGTTTTTGTTGTTCAGTCTTTGTTTGTTGACAGACCTGACATCGTTTGATAAATCTAGCCACATCCTGCCTCATTTTTGGCCAATAGTGTTTCTGTTGAATCCGATAAACCGTCTTGAAGACACCTAGATGACCTGCAGTAGGCGGATTGTGATTATTCTCAAGTATTTTCTCACGATGATCCTTCGGTACAACCAATTTCCAATCTTCCTCCTCATCCGTCAGGTTATGATGTGGGGTTAAATGTTTCCATAATTGGTCATTTTCTACTCTCCAAGCTGGGTATTTTTCAGGATTCTGTGTTACCAATTTAATCATTTTATTGTACCAATTATCTGTAGTGACAAGTTTGACTTCCGCAAGTCCTATCTCAGGTGTTGAGGGGACAGAACGACTAAGCAAATCAGGGACAACATGTTCCTTTCCTTTCCGATGCACAAGGGTGAAGTCGAATGGTTGAAGACGGAGGGCCCAGCGCGCCAGTCTTCCCTGAGGATCTTTCAGGTTATTCAACCACAGGAGGCTATGATGATCGGTCACCACAGTAAAATGGGTGCCTTCAATATAGGGGCGGAATCGTTCGACAGCCCAGATGACGGCCAAGCATTCTCTTTCGGTAGCTGAGAATTTCATTTCTGCCTTGGTTAGGGTACGGCTAGCAAAAGCTACAACAGCTTCCCCTTGTTCGGTGACTTGAGAGAGAACAGCACCAATACCAACTCCACTAGCATCACAGGCTATTGTAAATTCTTTAGAGAAATCCGGGCATGAGAGTATGGGTGAACTAACCAGACAACTTTTTATATCCATAAATGCATCTTGAGCTTCCAGGGTCCATTTAAATGGTGATCTTTTCCTAAGTAAACTCGTCAGAGGGTGCATCCTTGTGGCGAAATTCGGAATAAAACGCCTGTACCACGATGCCATTCCACAAAATCTCCTCACCTCTTTCTGAGTCCTAGGCACCGCGATGTCCAAAATGGCCTTGACTTTATCAGGATCTACCTTGAGGCCATTCCTGTCAACCATGTAACCCAAATATTTAAGTTCACTCCTACAAAATTTACATTTTTCCCGATTTAAGGTTACTTGAGCTTTTTGAAGTCTTTTGAAGATATCCTCTAAAATTTCTATGTGTTTTTCGAATGATGAGGTAACAGCAATGATGTCATCTAGGTAGACGAATACATACGGTTCAAGATCGTTGCCAAGAACATTATCAATAAAGCGTTGCCATGTTGCTGGCGCATTATGTAAGCCAAAAGGCATTGTGACGAATTGGAATAGTCCTCGACCAGGTACAGTGAAGGCCGTCTTTTCCTTGCTATTGGCTGAGAGGGGAATTTGCCAGTACGCATGCTTCACATCTAGGGATGAGAGGTATTGGGCATCCCTAAGTCTATCCAAAATACTTGTAACCTGTGGGAGAGGGTACGCATCCCTCTTGGTCACGCTGTTAACCTTACGTAGGTCGACCACAAACCTATGACTTCCATCCGGCTTGTCAAGAAGGATGACCGGAGAAGACCATGCGCTTTTTGAAGGCTCTACAACGTTTAATTTCAGCATCCGGTCAAGTTCTGCATTGACTAATTTCTGGCGGGCAGGAGAGATATTATAATAGCGCTGTTTAATAGGGGAGGCATCTCCAGTGTCTATTACATGTTCCACCAAGGTAGCTCTTCCAAGAGAAGGGCTATCCCACTTAAGGTATTTTTCCACAAGATCTTTAAGTTTCTGTGATTGTGCTTCCGTTAAATCATCCGCTCCTTTAATTCCTTCAGACTGAGAAATTTCGTTAATAATATTGAGTTCAGGGGAGAACTCCCAAGTCCTGCTAGACATGTCAGTTACAATTTGCATAGTAGTCCAAAAGTCAATACCCAATATCAGCGGTTGAGATAGACTAGGCACGACCAAAGCATTTACCAGTTTTGTGCGATTCTCCAAAGTGACGGGAAGAATGATCGTACCACTAACTTTATGTCTTTTACCATCAGCAGTCTCAACAAATTTTCCCGTTTCAGACTTAAAATTTTCCCTATTATTTCCTTCTACTAGGTACATACCATCTTTTCCAATTACGGTTTGCGAGGCACCAGAATCTAAAAGTCCTTTAACCAAAAAACCATTTATACTTACATTAATATAAGGTCTAGGATCTGCTCCCTGAGATGCTATCATAAATGTTAAGGTTTCTGGAGAATTTTCGATGTTTTCTAAGTTTACCCGTTTTTGGGGAATTGCCAAATGCTCTTGATTTTTCACCTGCTCTCGAATAAAATTGCTGGTACATGAGTCGCTCTTGCAGGAAACCGTGACTCCCAGCCCTACCCGTTTTTTGGATTACAAGTCTTACAATCAGTTTTCCTTACGCCAGGTGCCCCACATTTGAAACAGAATACATTCCGAGGCTGACGACAATCGGAGAAGCGATGTCCAGTTTTCTTACAATTCCAACATTCTGCTCTGGAATCATCTCTAGGTCTAGGGGAATCTTGTCGGATTGCAGATACTCGAGTGGGGAAGTTTGGTTTCCGCTGAGGCGCATTATAGGCCAGATCTGGCTCGATAGTCTGGTTGGCTTTTGGAGGGGGTCGTTGTTTGGACGCTCTGAGCCTTCCTGCTTCTGCCTGTCGACCATACTGCCGCAATTCTTCAACAGAGTTGATGGGGAGTAAACAAATTTTTTCCTGTAGGTAACTGTTTAGGTTTTTCTTAATTTGACGTAATTTATCTTCCTCAGAAATTTTCTGCCCGAGTCGACCATACAACCCATACATGGACGCTAAAAATAAATCAATGGATTCGTGTTCCCCTTGAGTTCTCTCTCTAATTTCTTGTAGCAGCCAATCATCGTAATCTGGATTCTGGAAAACACATTTTAGTTCTTGACACAATTCAGACCATGAGGAAATCCTATGTCGAGTTGAGCGATACCAAATGAGAGCTTGGCCTACAAAAAGGTCGACTGCAGAAGCAAAAAGTTCCTCTTCCAAAACACCTCTAGCCTGACGCAACTCATCTACACGTTCCAGGAAGGCTCCTATGCTGACATTTGAATCACCACTGAATTTCAAATTCCATTTGTAGACCGGAACTGGTTTTGATTGACAACTTTTTACAAAATTATTCTTGGTATTCATGGTCGGTACTGCAAATGAATTTCTGCTAATGTCCTTTCGGGTGTAGTTCTCAGTTTTGGTTTGAAGTTGGGAGGTCTGTTGACTTGGCGTACTGTCGACAATCTGGTCTGGAGGGGGATTCGGTGAAATGAGAGTGCTTACTTTAGTTTCTTTAGTTCTAGGTATAGCTCCAAGGTTAAGTGTTTCCTTAGGCTTCTCACTTGGTGTAACAGATTCTAGTTGAGTTAAATTATCAGTGTCCTCAGTGGTCAGAGCTGGAGGATTTGTGTCCTCAGGCTTGAAGTTGTCAATATGTTGTTTGGTTTTGTCCAACAATTCGTTTTGTTTCAGGATTAGGTCTCCATTATCCAATGATGCTCCAATAGGGATACGCTGAATTCGTAAATATAAATGCCACAACCGAGCAACAACTCTCAAGTATTCATTATCCTTAAAATCTCCATCGTAGGCCTCGACTAAAATGTATAAATCTGAGAATTTCTCTTCGCAATCTACTAATTCCTTCGCTGGGTCCAACTCATTTACTACAGCTAGGGCAATGGGTGTCCCGGATTGGAAAGCTTGGGCAAGCCTCTTACGTAGTTCATTAGCATCACCGGTTGTAGAAAGGTTTCTAATTTTTAATTCATATTGAACCTCATCCTTCCGTAGTCGGTAGGCGTTCATGTTGACGTGGCTAACCAGATTCCACAAAGAACAACTAAATGACATACAACTCCTTCCTCAGGTCTAACCAAGTTTATTTTCCTTAAAACGTTCCAAAATGTACCTTAGCCTAAACAGAGTTCTAAACATTACAATTTCCCTTCCAACACTGACCGATGTATTAGACTTCCAAAACGTAGCTCCAACACTGCAGATAAGCAATAGTAGACTCCAAATGTCATTCCACCAAGCAAGGCCTGAATAAGAAATTCCAAAAGGAAATGATTTCTCGCCCTTGCAACTTCGATAATCCTTAACTTATTCAACCGATTCAATCTTCAAAAGTTCATAAATCTAAACATCAGTATTAAACTCCAATGATCCTTAAGCCTAAACAACAACAATCATCTCGGTATTCCTTAAACCTAAACAACAAAATCCGTCCTCAATACTCCTTGATCTTCAATGACTGATTATCAAACTCAACAATAAAGCTCCATACTGCAGTGCTCAATCTTCTCAACATCGGACATCACATAATAACTCTCACAAAATAAACATCAAACAAGGACATAAAACATTAAACTTATCTTCTTAGGGAATCTGTTCATGTTGTGTTTATCACAAGGCCAAATTATATCTCTAATTCATCAGCTTCTTTCCTACTTTCTAGTTCTGTCAGGATGCCTGAAAGTTGCCTATATGTAAAATTTAAAATTGTTAACCAGATAATTCCTATAGTTCTTGGAATCAGAGAACACGGGCCCCACGTTCAGGGCGCCATTTGTAACAGTCTGATCTATACATTGTTGACTGTCGCCGAGATGTCAGGCTTAGCTCAGGTGGGCGGGGTAAGATGCTCTCCGTGGCGGTCCGTATCACACTGCTGGATAAGTTTTGGGATTTATTTATCAAGGCGCCACCTTGTTTATGGTTGACATGAAGGAAGTAACAAGGAACCAACCTTCCCAATGTGTGACCTCTGATTGTGAGCAGGGCAAAGAAAAAGTAAAAAACTACTAATGTCAATAGGCCGTATCAACAAGAGAAAATAATTCAAAAACTCCAATACCTAAAACTAATTGTGTTTTTATTTAGAATTCTCTAGTTAACTGAAATTATTCTGAAGCCAGAAGGGCAGAATTCTAAAGTGAAAAGTTGGCACTAGAATGATTTAAACTTGAATCTCAATCTCAAATACCGTACGGTAGGCCTACGGTCGTTACTTAATTTATCACAAGGAAAAGACAAAAAAAACTCAAGTTTACAGAGACAGTAATCTTTTATTAACTCTACTATTATTTTCTAACAGTCAGTCTCAAAGAACATTTCCCAAAATACAACCTTTTAATCAGTCTCAAGTTTGAGCAAAACAAATCAGATTAGGCCCTAATGTGATTTTCACTACCGTACCGGTAGTGAGTTAAATGTAGCTAACCAGATATTAGGCTAAGCTAAACCATCAATCATAAGGAGATTCTTTATGTTTGGTCTATTTAATTCTCATTTGATCATGTACCCAATCAATACTTAAAGCTACAATACCAGAATGCCAAATGGTTACTCCAAAAGTTCTTATCTAAACTAACAAATCACATATAGGCTACTTACAAATAAAACAAACAATCACAGATGAATAAATAATGCATGGTGGCCACCGACATACCTAGACAGAACAAATAGTACATAACCTTAACCTAATCTGTAGAATGACATATCCGGGGTGTGATGACTTGACCGTCACGCATCAGTGGTGAGCACAGTTTTTGGCCGTGACACGACTGTCCTTTTCCAGCGGTGGCACTATTGTCCATGATCTCACAGAAGGTCCTCAATGGCACATCCAAACTGCCGGATAGTATTAATGAAATTGTAATCACTCACTGACACGGGGCCCCAACTAACCGAACCGAGATGAAGTAGGCCAACCAAAGGTGGGCTGGCAGAGCTGGCCTACAGTAGTCCGGCCGGCAGATAAGTCGGCAGTAGATTGTCCGGGTTTGGGTGGTAGTCCTACGCGCCACAGATTGGTAGGCCCTCAGTTAGACAGCGGCATCCACCACACGATCGTCCCCAGGATACGTCTCTCTCAATGTAGTAGGGTGATCCAGCGGTAAAACCCTGTTTACACAGTTTTTGTATAGCCTATAATCTTTTACTATTCTTTTTTTTATTTATTTTTTATTTATTTATTTATTTATTTTTTTTTTTTTTAACAGATTGGGAAGTTTAATTAAAAATTTGTTTACATCAGGAAATCTTTCTTTTTTTTTGAGAGGCAAAACAAGCATTTTTTTTGTACACAAGACTAGAGATCTCTGACCTATATTAGTTCATGAAAGCGTTAACAGTAATGATCCTCATTAGGACTCTAGTATTTAATTTACTATAAAGGAAATTCACATGAGTTCATGAGCTTCCTAACCTACTGTTCAACAAATAGGCTAGTTGACAGCATTAATATCTTTCAACTTATTTTCAGAGATTTTTTTCCCAACAATATTTACACATTTCTGCAAGAGAGATAACATTTAAACATTTTATAAATAGACAGGTACATAGGCACAATGAATTATTTTTACATGACTAACTTAAATCTAAATTGGCTGGTGGTAGCCTACACCTAATTTCTATGCATCATATGAGATATGCTAATCTTGCAAATTGAATTTTTCTCAGACATAAATTGAGAATTCTACAAGTAGTACAGTTAAACAGATAGATCATTTTATTAATCCAAAGATCATATCTTTAATGAAAATTTTCAACACGTGGTCTAGGCCAGCATGAATTAATGTTGCACAGACAAGAAAGTTTTCATGACGGACATGTGATTGATATCTTATTATTATATCTATTATTAAATTAATTTTCCACAATTTTTCGGTCAATGTTGACTAAATGAATTTTTCTCCACCAGTCAGTACATAAAGCCTACACATTGGCCGTTTGGCCTCAAGCTACAAGGGTTTACCAAGTACATAGTCATGATTTTAATCCTTGTACGGCCGATCAACATCGCAAGAGGAGATAAATAGTTTGAAATTATTATTAAACTAAATTTTTATACTTTAGTCTTTGATTGAGGGAATAATTCAAAATCATCCAAATAGTCTTCCTGCTTACCTCAGAGGTTTCCACAAGGTGGAAAGTCAGATCCGAACATCGATGCTGAGGGTGAAGTGAGATGGTCCACAGCTTCTCTGTAGAATTTGCTATTTGCTTCAGCCGGATCAACAGAAAAAATGACAGAGGAAAATCTTCTTTCCAAGAAGCCGGTAAGAGCGTGGTCATGTGACAGTCTCTCAGTCTTTCATTCAAATCCAGACCCAGACGATCAGGAAGGCATTATCCACAGTCAATTAGGAATCCGAGGCAATGGGAAAGTTATAATGCCCGATGGGGATTTTGTTGGTTTGCAAGACTACACATTTTATTTATAGTAACCCAACGCGGAACGTGCACAATTCCACTAGAAATTTGAATGAGGTGATCAGTCTCATGGGGGTTAAAAAGGGAAAATAATTGGTGACGTTACACCGTACAACGGGTCTACGGATGCAGCCGGATTGGATCTCAGAAGCGCGTATGATTATGTTGTACCAAAACGTGGTCAACAGTTGATAAAAACTGACTTGACTTTCAAATTCCCAGATGGGTGCTACGGGAGGATAGCGCCAAGATCTGGCTTGGCTTTAAAACATTCTATAAGTGTAAATGCCAGGATCATAGACCGGGACTATACTGGGAATGTCGGTGTTATCTTGATGAACAATTCTGATACCGATTTTCATGTGCGTCGTGGAGATAGGATTGCGCAGATCATCTGCGAGATGTACAAAAAGCCGCCGTGTATTCGAATAGACCAAGTTGAACAAACTGAACGGAAAGACGGCGGATTCGGAAGCACCGGTGTAAACTGATTAAAATTATAAAAAATGATGTTGGAAATCAAAATGTATCGAGATTTTTTTTCAACCTCAGATTTTAGGTAACGGTAATAACCAATCAGAGCGCTCTTCCTTGTCACATGACCTTTTTCGACCAATCAGACCGCTTTTCCTTCAGATGACGCAGAACTAACTTACAATGATCTACAAAAGCCCCAAGTCATCTACTACAACACCTGCTCTCGGGACAGGAATCAGCGTTTGTTCATCTCCCCGGGACAGCAAACTGGCCCAAAACCAGTTAAAAATGAGGTTTACGAGGGGTAGGTTAAGAGGGTGCCTCGTACTTCCTTGGATTAAATTTCTGGATTATTTTTTTATGGATTAAATTCACCATTTTTAAAACCTGAAAAATGGTTGAAATTAGCCTGAAATCAGATACAAACTGGCCCAAAACCATTCAAAAATTAGGTTTACAAGGGTAGGTTAAGAGGGCGCCTCGTACTTCCTCGTACTTCCCTCGTACTTCCCTCGTACTTCTCTCGTACTTCCCAAATTCGCCATTGCAAAACCTGAGAAAAATGCTGTAAAATGCTGTAAAATGGTTGCTATTAGCCTACAATCAGATAACAAACTGGCCCAAAACATGTCAAAAATGAAGTTCACAGAGGGTCGGAAATCGGAAGTACGAGGTGCGCCAGAACCGGCCTTTCATATCTACTTACGCCCTGTATGCTTTCAAAGTTCCAATGTTAATCTTATGGAGGTAGGAAAATTGATTGAATCATTAGGCAGCTGTTGTAAAACAACTGCTACAAAAACTAAAGAACATATGTTTAAGTTATAAAATGTTTCTAAAATTCTTGGCCCAGATCAATTGAAATATTTGTCGAATGTTTGATCAGGAGGAGATCTCTAGTACTGATAAAAGTACCAAGATAAATACAAGGCGAAACTGTTAAATTTTATACTGGTCGTTATTATGACATCACTGCTGGTTCAAGCGCTTTTATTCCCCTTAAGGTAAAACTAATAAAAAAATTAATTATTAAAAACCGCCTTATATAACTTAAATAATATGTTTAATAAAGAAAGTAAAGAAAAAATGAATATTTATTATTTTTCTTATATAGTCAAAGGTGGAACGGAAAATAGCATATTAAACCACAATAGAGTAGAAAAATATATACAAATGTAATATATCGTATATACTTATGTATATCAAATAGCTAATATACCATAGCAAATACTCATACATATGCAATATTGGCTACATATCATTATTTCTATAAAGTTTAGGAGTTGAGGAAATTTAAAGGTGAAGGACTGGACGAAAAAAATCCATTTTGCTCGATAACCGAGTTCCTTGCTTGTGGCTGGACTGGTATTTAAACATCTGTCTTCTAAAACTAAAATAGTGAAGTTGTAAATGCAAAGTTTTGAATATTAGTTTATATTAAATTAGTCAGTTTTTAACTCTGCCGTATCCAGCCTCACGCCTGTGACGTATCCTGTAAGTGTACTGCTCATCGATGAAGGATGATGGATTAAGGTATTAATTAAAATTATTATTAATTTTTCCTTTTCAAAAGCAATTTATAGATTATGTTTAAGATTATTTTAATATTGTAGACCCATTTTAAGGTTTTGGTTAATTGTTATTTTTTATGTTTATTTGAGTTTGTTCTTTAAAAATATTTAAGTGAAACGATTAAATAACATATCTTGATATTATCCATCGTAATTAATAAATAAATTTAACCTACAAGTAGATATGCTACATTTAAAACGTCGATGCTGATATAAGAAGTAATATGATACTCGTTAAATCGCCGCCTTTAAAAGCAGACTTCGTTAAAATCTTTCGGCAAGAGTTAATGAGGTTCGGATGATCTTAAAGCCATCAACGAACAAAAACTCATCAGAGCGACGCTGCGCTTCATTCTTTCAAAAATTCAATTTATTTCAATTTTGACCAGTAGATAGCATTTATAACTGAACTGACTTTTAATATAAACTGCAAGTTTAGTTTCTTCACATATTATTTGAGAATATTCAAACACTTGACAAATTGTAATGTTTTAAAATCAGAAATATATGAAACTTTGTGATTTAAACAACTGTTTTTTCGTGATATATACTCTGTGAATAAGAAATATTTCTGTATTATTTATTCGTATCGTTATATAAGCACTTGGAACTGAGGATAACTGATTCCTAGGTTTTGGTGTTTAAAGAAAACAATGACCGAATGAAAAGAAAAAGGACCACCCCCAAAATTAAAAACAATCCTTACAATGGAAAAAATACAAGCAAAAAACATAACAGATATATTTATTTTACAAAGAATAAAAGCAATAAGAGAGTTGTCACGAATATTTAAATGAACAGAAAGGATTGGTTGTAAATTTGTGGTGTGATATAAATCAAAAAGATGAGTCAATCCATTTGAAATGCAAACGTAAGAGTAAATGGATAAATATTTTACATTACTCACAGCATTGAATAAAAGGGCTACAGCATTATCAGAGGCCAAACTTATGGATATATCAACATTAAATGGAGGAAGGATGGGATGAGTATAGTCTCAAAGGCCTTGAATTTCTTAAATTTAGTCAGGACTCAAGATGGTTATGAACTTCCATGTCTAGATAGAGGTCGTGGCACTTGATTGGAGAGTGTTACTTCAATAAATACATGAGTTTAGGGAGTCAGGAAATTTGTACCAGCTTGTCAAAATAAGTATTACATTCTTTGTCGTCGTTAATAGGGTAAAATAGAGATTTGAAATATTTAGGTGTAAAATTAACATAACAGCGAAATCTGAACAATTCAAAACTTTAGAGACAGGTTATTTTGTAAAATCAGAATATTATATTACAGTAAATTATGTGATGGATAGGAGAAGCATTCACTGTTCTTTTACTATACAATTAAGGTTAACCGAATTAGGTAGTTGGTTTTAATTCAATTTTGTTGTAGTATCAAGGTAATGAAGATTTGAAGTTTACGCCAACTATACCTTTTCATACGTGACAGCCGTTTAAAACCAATGCTTAAAGTAATTTTCTTTTATTTTTGTTCACCTTTCATTGTAAACAGCTTTTTACAGCTTTCATTGTAAACCTCTCAAATGCAAACTTACTGATCAATGGTATTAATCAAACACAAACTTTATTAACGAATCTTCGTAAAAAGTTTCTTTACCTTGTGATGCGATGTGTCAAAGATTTTTAGATATTTCTTATATTTTAAGAAAACAATATAAAGTATACAAGTTCAAATTAATCTAAAACTCTATGGATCCTTGCTATGTTCATACAGTTTATTCAATGTTCATGTATAGTTAATGTAGACCTATTATAAAATGTTTACGTCATTTGTAGGATAGTGCAAAACAAAATAAAATATTTAACTAAAACTTTATTTTATGATATCTATGGTCTCTTAAGCATAACATAATAGCATATTTATCTTTTCTGAAATTTTAAAGTATTTTAATGTATTTTAAAATTTTATAACATATTACTTGTTTATAAATAATGTTACGGGACAAAAATGATTTTTAGTTATGTACAATATCGATGTAAAATTTATGGTATATATAAAAAAGCCTATTTAAAATAAATTTCGATTTCTTCCAGTATACTTTAAATATATATATGTGTGTGTGTGTGTGTGTGTGTGTGTGTGTGTGTGTGTGTGTGTGTGTGTGTGTGTGTGTGTGTGTGTGTGTGTGTTGTGTGTGTGTGTGTGTGTGTGTGTGTGTGTGTGTGTGTGTGTGTGTGTGTGTGTGTGTGTGTGTGTGTGTGTGTGTGTGTGTGTGTGTGTGTGTGTGTGTGTGTGTGTGTGTGTGTGTGTGTGTGTGTGTGTGTGTGTGTGTGTGTGTGTGTGTGTGTGTGTGTGTGTGTGTGTGTGTGTGTGTGTGTGTGTGTGTGTGTGTGTGTGTGTGTGTGTGTGTGTGTGTGTGTGTGTGTGTGTAACCCAAAGAAAACTATTTGTATATGACGATTTATTTTATACTTTACAAAGTCCTGCCTTTTTATGTTTAATTATGCAATCCATTGTGTCATTGCGACCATTTCATATTTCTGAATTAAAATAAGCTTTTAAGAAAATAAAAAAATAGTGTCTACGTTGAAGAACAGTAAATTAAAGCTATTTTTAAAGCAACGCCTAAAAAAATACGACGATAACGTACTGCAGTGTTTTTTACATAGTAAATAACGCCCAGAAAGATACATTACTGTTTTGCAATCGGCTTATTAACATGGAGCCGAAAATAAGGTTAAGGTTATTTTTTGCATAGAAATTTATTGTTCTTATTATTTAGCTAATCACATTCAGGCAAATTAAATATCTACATAGAAATAATCGTATCAAATTTTAAACTTAACGTGCTTTTGTGAATAGAGTAAACAACAAGGTTTTGATTAACCACTGTTGCTGGAGATGACGCCTACAACAAATGAAAACAACAGATTTAAACTCTCAAAACAAACTTTGCTGAGTGAAAAATTAGCGTTTGATTACAAAAGAAACTTTACTCTAATTAACCTAACACAGTAACCGAGTTCCCTGTTTATAAGACTCGTTTTCTTGAGTTAATTTAAAAATTCCTTTTCCTGATATCTAAAGTAACAGTGTTTATTTCTTATTCCATAAAAGGTGGTGGGAGACCTAATAACCCCATTTGAACGTGTAGAATATAATTAATGTAAACTACACTAAGCACTTGGTGTGTAAGGAAAGTAGAATTGCCTTGACATATAGTAAATAGAAGATGGAAAAAAACTTTTTTAATTAACGAAATATAAACTCAATATTTAGAAAGATCTGCATTGAAAACTATTATAAATAAGCTTGATAACGTTTTATAATAAAGAGGTGAAACAATTGCCCACAAGGATAAACGTTTTGGATTGCACTGACGGTGAGTTGATTCATTATGATAAATAAACTGTTTTATTTGATTTAAAAACTTGAATCTGGATCAGTATTGCCCAAACTAGAAATAAACAGATTTAATTAATTAGAAGTCGAGCCTCAATCCACTAAATTAATCAGATCACCAAGTAACGTAACTGAACGGGATTGAAATAATTCCTGACTAGTGACTTTTAGCTGCATAGAACAGCTGTTGAAATCAAAATTTACGGATGAAATCATTATTCTATGCTAAGCGGGTGAGATCAATTTTACCTCTTTCAAACGAATTTATTTAATCAGAATTGAACTAACTTACAGAAAAATTGAAGTAGGCTAATGTTTGATCTACATTCACTTACAAAACATTTTAAAGATAAAAATCTGATAAAATAAAAATAAATATACTATTTCAAACAACTGAAAGAATAAATGAGTTACTAATCATTTATTCGAAAGTTATTATAACATTTTGTTTTTATTTGTTTTTAAAACTAAATACTTCATTCACCCTGTGAAATGGATCACTAAAATATATTACAGCTTAAAGCTATAAAAACAGGGAATCCCATCCAATTAAAAGTTCCAATAACAAATGTTCACGTTAGTTGGATAATAATTACCAGATGGTCTGAAATGAAAGCAGCGAAAGGTTCAAATTAACTTGAATAATGGGTGATGTGGTTATATGCTTTTATATTTTAGAATCTCATGACCTTGATTTTATTTGTAATAAAGAATAAAGGTTTATTTCCAAAACTTGTTAACTCATTATTGTAATATCTTTAAACATGTATAATACTAAAAACCAATTTCAAAAAGAAAAGAAACGTATAGGGGGACTACCTTTAATTTTTTTTTTAATAAAGAGTATATGTTCCAATATCTTCATATAAAGAACTCAACCCTTTTTAAATTTACTCATGATTGGGAGTACTATACCTAAATAAGGGTTTTTTTATTTTAGAAACATGGTTTTACACTATAAAGGGTTTTCCCTATATTCGTCATAATTGCTGTACTATTGAATTTAAGATTTCAATTTTGGAATGATAACACATTATAACATACCTAACTTATTTTAATTGAATATATTTAGGTGTTTTTTTTAGTTTTATTTTAAGACAAGTAATTAAATATTTTATTAATGAACTAGAGGAATGTTAAGCTAAAAAAAAAACTAAAATAACTATATATATGTTTTTTTTTTTTTTCAATATAGGCTGGTTTAACTACGAAGCAGCCACACAGGAGGGCTGAAAAGTGTTTAAAGAAATTAATATTACTATTGTATACATCTATATATTAATACGCAAGCATGTTTCATTTCCTCCTTTTTTCTCAGCTCGTGTCCAAGGTAGGAGAAATCCGCGCATACCACTAGAAAGGTATAGTCCTTTAGATGAGCAGAATCACATTCTAATTCACATCGGACTCCAGGGCTACGCCCTACAGGCTTCCAAAGTTCCAATGTTAATCTTATGGAGAAAGGAAAATTGAATGAATCTTAAGTCAGCTGTTGCAAAACAAATGCTAGAAAATTAGGAAGAACAGAGGTTTTAGTTCTAAAATGTTTTTAAGCTTCTTGGCTCAGATCAACTGAAATTTTGATCGAATTTCGATCAGGAGGCGATCTCTAGTAGCTATAAACTAAAACCCCTCTAAATTGAATTAAAAACAAAAAATATATACTTCAACCCATTTTTAATTTTTTTTTGATATAAATATATTTGTAACTTTGTTAAAATTGATTTGTTTTGCTTTTCTAGAGAAATAAAAAATAATATAAACAGTTCAGGAACAATATCCGAGATTATTTTCAGCGAGCTAAATAACAATTATCAAAGAATCTAATTTTACTCTATTCAATATCCTGATCTGTAAAATTTATCCTCTTGCATTTTAGAACTCTCCAAGATATATCTATAAACATTGCATTCTAGATTACACCCTTTTATCAAATTTATAAATAATTTTAAAAAATCAGGATATATTTGGCATCTTTCAAATTATTGGTCCTCATATTACGGCACAGTCACACATTTATCAAACTGGTATTCTTTACTGCAAGGAAATCAGAAATACCTTTAATCTTATAACATAGGCTCTAGAAAAATGTTAAATACAACGTTGCATGGTAAACGATAGGGCCTAAAATAGAATGGAAATATTTTGTAGAGAATATTTTTAGAATTACTCGTACACTAACGTAAATTCCTTCGCAGCACGATATTAATTTTTATTCATGTAATTACTTGTGTGCACTTTTACACGTACTTGCCATAACCATAATGAACATTTAAAGTCATTAAGGCAGACAACACTTGGTGGCATTAGTCTGCACTAATATTCTGCTACAATATAAAATTACAATTTATATGTAGACCTTAAACATTTTAATGTACTTAACAACAAACAATACCTCTTTTAGTTAATTTTTTCTGTCTGTTATTTTGTTTTTAATATAAAAAACATCCCCATTTGAAAAAATCGGAAATTGAATAAAAAATTCTTTTATTATTGAGAAATTGGTTAAACTGATGCTTTTAACGTAGGCCTATATTTTCATATTATTTACGCCTATAGGCGTATTTCTACACTAAAAGAAATATCTATGATTTTCTGTATAACTAGTCTTTCATACCTTAGAAAGTTATTTACAAATAGAAAATTTAATTGAATTGTGTTATAGTTATAATAATTTGTATATTCATATTTTCATTGAATATAAATGTCGGATTGGTCTGTGTAAACGTACGGATGTCTCATAGTTTAAGTCTCATGTCTCAGGTGTATCATTAATTTAACGGTTAAAAAAATTTGTCACAAAAAATGATTGCGATTCATAAACATTGTCAATTACTATATCTAGCAGTCAATGAAAATAAAAAGTAAAGTGATTTATAATTTAAATATAAAATTAAAAAATAATATATAATATAATTATTCATTAAAGTTGTAACCAGTATGTAATTATTGAAATTTTAACTTTCCTGAATCAGTCATAATAAAAAAAAAAACTGTTTTTACTAATATTTAATGTTCTTAAAACGTAATCAGAACATTAAAAGCTAAAAATAAATTAAACCATATAGACTTTTTTTATTATACCAGTCCATTGGGTCTTTTTATGGATCACCGTTGAAGAAGGTACACATCAAACGTATTTAACTTCCATATTAATTTCAGAAACATGAATAATACAGTTTTGTATATTTTGCAACAAATTGAATGTTGAGCGGCCACAATAATATAGGTAATGACCTGGCTATAAACCACTGAAGGTGCTTCACAGCGTCGGCTTCTGGTTTACTACACGATTGATTACATTTGCACATTAACCACCTAATACATTCTGTACCATAACTGTACATAATGTTGCATCATGTACGGTCATCAAATCGAAATAGAATACATGCTTTAACATTGGAGATCTTCTTTATGTAACACTTCATATCCCAGCAGATGTCTTTTAAATTGACTTTGTAAAACACTCATATCAAGCAAAAGAAGATAGAATAGCTTTCACGGATTCAAGCTTGATACGCTTCTTTTTCTCTAATACAGGAATACACTATAGTTTCTGTATGTTATTACAGTCTTAAAATATTTTTTTCATCCTCTCTCATCTGTCGGTATTGGTTTTGGGTGATTAAAATTGTAACCTAAGTGAAATCTTCAGTTAGCAATCTAGAGATAAACATTTCATTTTTATTTGGTTGCTGATTACATCGATCATAACATTTCTAAAATAAAACTTCTTTAGACATACTCTAAAATTCCTAATTTACAACAAAAACTTGTGTTCATAGTATTTTAACTCCAGAGACAAATGGCTAAAATTAAAGCGAAGATATTCACTCGTATTATGTCACCTTGCACATTACAGAGAATGTTCCCTAATTTCCCAGATTGCCCTGCCCCGAGCTCGCCTCAGTGGCAGGACCATTAACATTGCATCAACCTCTGAAGCAGATTAGGGCAACTTATCTACGACACCGCTCCCATTGCTGGTTTCTTCCTTTAATGTTCCACATCTTACATATTAGCAAATCTTACATGTTAGCTCTCCGTTCATTTTATAAGTGGCGTGGCATTAAATCTGTAAATTGCTCATAAACTTATTTCGTGGTAGTTTTACGTATAGAGAAATTTTAAAGAAGGTCATATCATTTTACTTTATTTAAGGCTACCAAATTCCAGATATGATTAAATATAATGAAAAAAGTCATATATTGAAAATATTACGTTCAAATGCCTGGGTTATTTTTTTTCAGAAATATTTCAAGAGTCGGGAAAATTTTACTATTTTGAAATTTTCATCCGGTTTTCTAGTTCAAGTCCCTCAGTTTCTTTTGTACCAAGTATAGATAAAAAACAACGTTTCATGCTTTTGTAAATCCTACCAACAAGGGTCAACACTGAGCCCGGTTTCAGTTGTGTATAGTATTGTGGCAGAACATCCTTGAAATTATTTCGCACCATAAAATTCACGTTCTCTATCGCAATGGCATTAGTTTTTTATAATTCAGAAGTTTCTTAGAATAATAATTATTAAGTGCTTTATTCAAAGTACACCTTTAATAAATATTGTGGTTATGGAATATTGTTACCAAGGCTTTTAACAAGTTAATCAGTAATGGGAAAACAATGTTTCTACACTCCATTCTGATCATGTCCAACCCACATCCGTAGAAATGCAATTACCAAAAAGCAATACAAAACCACAAAACAAAATGATTACCACTTCCTATAGATCAGTAATCTTAGTATATCCTTTAATATTGAATCCCTATCTTATCTTTTGTTTCAAGTTCCAAAAAATGATTTATAATACTACCTGACTTTCTTTTCCAAATTATCTTAGGACGTTTCTTATTTTCCTCAGACTCTTTCAGTTTATCTATTTTTTTAAATTTTTTTACAACCCAGGTTGTTATTTTTTATTTGAACTTATTTTTAAGATACCAACTTACACAATCCTACCAACTCCAGTTTATTTTTAAATAGTTATAATAAGCCAATGTTTGGACAAAGAAAAACATTTCTTCTAAGTTTTTGTTTTATTGGCTTAAAATTTACTACTAGACTTTTTATCATTAGTTAACGTGATGTTGAATTCACTGATGTTTCTGAAATGTGAGTTTGTATATAGTTTTCTATGTTGTAATATTGTTTCCTAACTTTTCGCGCTCAATTTGCTAAGTTTTCTTCGAGTTCAAAAAAAGGAGCTCCTAAAATTAATATTTTTTTATATATTTGTTTTCAGGTGTTAAAAAAGGCATTGGGAATATTGGAACATGCAGTGTTACAACAAAGGTTCGGACACCCTAACGATGCAGGATCGAAGAAACTGTGAAACATTCCAGTGTTTTCAATTTATCGTTTCATAACATTTTTTCACTGAAAAACCTCATTCTCTATGTATCATATGACAATATTCAATGTTATCTGCTACGCCTTATGAAATACAATTTAAAGAAACTATTTAAACACCATATAGTATTTAACTGGTCATTTATTAACTTTCTGAATAGTCTTTACAATTTAGTTACATCCTTTATTCATTACTGGAAGTAAATCAAAAACACAAACAATAGTCTGCCATTCTCCCCCAGAAAATTTTTAATCCAAAGGTGAAAAAACTAATTAAATAAAGAATATTTTAAAATTAGTCATAACCAAACGACTAATTTTGTAGCCGACGTAAATTTCACTAGCGGCCCTTTATTACACTTGTAATTACTCCCGTGCACTTTTACACGTACCCGCCATAACCGTAATGAACATTTAAACCCATTAAGGCAGACGACACCTGGTGGCATCAGTCCGCACTAATGTCCTTGTGTTGTACTGCAACTGCCTCAATTGTTATTTCAATGTAATTCTCGTGAAACACGAACTACTGTATATGTTTAATGATTTTACTTTTCAGAAATTAGGGTTAATTATTTATTTCATTTTCAAACGGAATTTGTGGATTGCCAAAGAGGAGTTACTTAAAAATGTATTTGTTATCATCAATATTACTTAAAGCCTAGTATATTACTCATTGCTACCTTACATTCAATAAATGTCGAGATTCTCTTGTTTATGTGCGATAATCATATTAATGAAAGTTAAAATTATCATTTACTCTGCACAGAGAACGCGTAAAGCTAGTAGAAGTAGTATAGTTCTTATAGAAAGTAGTGCCCTCAAACCTGTTTTGATATTAGGCCTATTTTGTATTACCTATTAAATATCTTATTGTTACATATTGATTATAATTTTGCTGTTTTTACTTCAAAGCACTATAGGTTGAAATTTATAGAAGTATTGTCTGTTACAATTCTAATAATACTCGTAATTATAAACAAATAAAAATATCATACCAGTATTAAACCGATTTTATAATATTTTGATTGAGTTGTTTTTATACCGTGTAAAATTCCTTTAAAAATTATTTTTACAATATTATTCATAAGCAGCATGAAATCAGGACAAAAATCTTCATTACCATGTCATGTATGCCAAAAATGAATGAATTGCATTAGGTCAATGGATTAATATCATCTGATTTTCCTATTCGTTCTTTCCGTTATATGCATTTCAAAGGAAATCACAAACTCTTGGAAAAAGCCATACAAATATAAACCATTGTAGAATTATTGTATCTACCATGACAATCCTCGACCTTTAAAACATAATTCTAAACACTACAGTTGCGTAATTCATATATTAAGCAAATAATATGTTATCAGTTTTATTGATTTAATAAAGAAATATGTGTAATTAGTATTTCACAATTGCTAAAGTTTTACAATTGAAAAACATTTTTGGCTGTATTTATTACTCATTTCATGTATATTATGAATAGTTTTGTTTTAGTCGGTTTTAACTTTCAAGACCATCCAGTAACGGTCCTGTCGGAAGCTCTCAGCATTAAATATTTACCATGCGATTCAATAAATCTGTCTGACACTGGAGACTGTACGTGGCTTGTTGACTCCTTCTGTGACGCTGTACGTGGCCTCTTCTCACAAGGGGCTGTTAAATTTTGTTGTTAAATTTTTAATTGTATCTCTACTATCTTTTATTATTATTTACTTACTCAAAAGATAATAGGGCGTGTATATTTTTTAATACTTAGCTTTTTTAATAGGCCATTTAAAAGTAAAACTTTATTCAAAAGTCCTTAACAACCTAAGCTGAATATAAAAAAATATGATTTCTTTATAATATAACATTACAACAACTGTAATAGGTATATGATTACGTTACTTACACTCACAAATAAAACAAGGAATTCATTTTAACCCCATTTTAAAGTAACTGAATTAACTTTCCCTACAACAAAAACAAATGGAAAAACAATAGAAAAATTATAAACTTAAATAAATTTTGTTAAACTTGTATAAATTTTGTTTGTTTGCTGCAATGGTTTGTTGCATTAGTCTCTGGTTTCTGATTGTTTTACATGAAGTGACATTCTTTTCATAAATTTATGGTTGGATAGAGATTTGATATTTCCTACATTTAAAGGGAATGAAAAAGCAGTCATGACCGTTTTCCATGAGTCTTCAACTCAAGATTTACAAAATAATGAATGATTCATTTAATAACCCCCGGCTCTGGGAGAGAGCGGGTTGGATGAGTTTCTAATGTTCTAGTCTTTCACTGGCTTTCCGCCTTTTCGTCGATTTGTGTAATATCACATTTGATAAACTTTAAAGTGATCTATTTGCCTTAAGTGAAAATTTGTAAATTGCAAAGGATGGGCTAGTCGTTATTATAGTAGGCTACCTTCATAAAATACAGTTTATAATACAGTTTTCTTTTAAAATTTGCTCTGGAAACGGCGATTTTCGATACAAATGTTGTAGGGATTAAAATTTTTCTTTGTTGCTCTAGGAAGATAAAATGAATCGGCTGATTTCAAGTATTAGATATTCTTATAAACAATTTATTAAAATTACAGCAGTAGAAGACAATCAGATGATTGTTTTATTAACGACAAAAGGGGCTGTAAGCAAAGTGAACAAGATAAAAAACCTTGGTTTTAACTTATTTAATAAAAAAGTAAGCATAATGAAAATATAAATAAAATAGAAAAAAAACACTGGCATATATTTTTTTAATCGATTATTTTATAAAATCGTACAAAAAGTGTCTCTCCGGACCTTAGTGATAAAATTTACTATTTCCTAAGTATGAATATATTTTTTTATCATTCTACACAAAATCAGCCTGTTTTTTGTTCTCTCAATAGTACCAGAACTGATTATTTTCTGTCCTAGGACTGAAAAATCATCTGGAGAATTTGTTAGGTCCTAGTACTGTAAATTCAGCTGTTTGCTAAGTATATTAGTATTCATTTATTAATGTTGAGGAGCAGAATTTTGAAATTCAAACGTTAAAAGAGCATTGTTTGTAAATAACAGAAATGTAAACACTGCATATTACTTACTTTGTAAATATAACCTCGAAAGTACAACTTAATAATTAATATTTTTAACGATCAAAAGTCTAATTTTGCATTATGATAAAAAACGTTGTTCATCACTCGGAGCAAAAGTGTCTTTTTGATGCTTAATCGTTTTTAAAAACTCGGCTGCGCCTCGTTTATAAAACACGATTGCGCACCAAAAAGACCCACTTTTGCTCCTAGTGATGAAAACTACTATTATAATGTTTCCTAAAACCAAATTATTTTAAGTTTTAACTTACTTATCACTAGTATTTAATGTTGGAATATCATTTCCACTATAAGGTATGGAATACTATTTTAATATAAATTTATATTATTTTTATATGTGCATCTGTTAAACATAGTTACATTTAACTTTTTTTACATAGGCAAGCCTACAAACCTAACATTATTTACATCATTGTACGCTGTAAAAATATATCAATATACAATTAACTATGTCAAATATTTTTTGGTAAAAAAATCTGTTTGAAATAATTAATCATTACAAAAATTGGGTGTTAAATTGTAATTCAAAAATTCTTGTTCATCAATTAATATTTTCATAAAGAATTTTATTTCCTTCATTCATTATTTTATTATTATTATCTCTTCTATTATTTTCTCAGCAAACTAGACCACCACGAATCCACAGAAGACGGCCCATTTGTATTATTCAGTTTATAAAGTTTTGAACTGGGAATTATAAGAATAAGATAAATATAATGATTCGGAACGGATTGGGATCTCATCGCAGGCTGCACATCTGATCCACCTCTCCGGCCCCAATAGCTGGCCGAGTAGTATTGGATTGTGACATCATGTGTAACACCGGGTCTCCAGATATCGCGGATATTGTATTACCAATTTATCTGGTTTACTATTGTAGAAGGCTATTCTTCATTGTAATCTGATATGATTACAATATTGATGAGGTGTATATTATTTCAACACGATCGGGTGGATTTATATTTCAATTTAAGAGGGGCAGTCTTTCCATCTGATATACTACGGTACCCATCGGTACCCTTGTGATTTTCCATGTTTTGGAAAAATTGATGATTGAAAAAAAAATCTTCAAAGCCGAATCTAACTTTAAAGTGGTGTATACTTTAAAACAGTTATATACATTTTAATGAAAAGATATAAACTGAATTTTGTGCATTGACTTTGTACCCAAAAAAATCTATCTGACAAGCTATGTGGGTTTTAATAAAACATATAGTTTTTACATTTGGGAATAATAACATTTTTTAACCCATAGTCGGTTATCTTAAGAATATTTTCAAGGTATTAAAGTCAATAAAGTCAATTGAATATTTATTTTTTATGGCATATCATCAATATCAGATTCTATCAGATCCCATAAATATCAGATTTGTGTACTTAAAAAATTGTTATAAATATCATGGGAATTCGCAAATGTAGGTTTACTGCAATGGAGTTTTTGTAAGAAATAATAGGTTAATCCCAGCCTAGTAAATGTATACAATATATTATATATAAACACTAAGGAGTTATGTTTTTTTTCACATCAACACCATGTGGTTGATGTAGTATGAAATTTTGCCTCAAAATGGGTGTTAAAACCAAATAGGTGTTATTGTAAGCTTAATATTTTACATATAAAATATTTTATCAAGTAGTTTCAATAATTTATGTGATATCAAGGGTTTTGTCAACCTTCCTTAACAATAAACGTATGAATCTTTTAATTTACTCGATGATCAACTAAACAATGTTTAGAAAAAGCAAACAAAAAACTTTTCTTCAAGCTTTTTTATACATTTAGAATTAAAATGTTCATAATTTAATAGATCTAAAAATGCAAAAAACACATATTTGACCCTGTGTATAACCCTTTACACAATGTTCTAATAATCCAAGTATTCTGGTTCATAAACTCATGAAAATAGACCTGGTTCTACGCCTTCATATCAAATATAATAAATTTGAATGTGGTTCTCCAAAGCTATTACTACCACGGATACATATGATACACGAAGGGATAGATTTATGACATTGAACAAATGGTGTTTTGGCTTCCTAGGAAATTAAAAAATTAATATAGTCCCAGGCTAGGCCTTACCATGCCTACTACACAATAATATTGTTGTGGAAAAAATTAAAAAAACTGATTGAAATTGCGTATGATCAGTAAATAATTTTCAGAGTACCCAGAAAGACATGACAGTTTTCATCCCATAAAGTTAGGTGTCCCTTTTTATTCATTTATTTTTTATTTAGTATGATTTACTATTTTTTATTATGCTTCAACAAACAGAAACACACAGACAGTAGTGCCTATTTATAGCAGTATTAGGTCGAGAGGAAAAGAGGAAATGAAAAGGTTAAGACGAAAAAGGAGATGAATTGATAGCCACTAGGGAATATGAGAACGTGACGACGCAAAGTAATGTGAATGAAAAGACATTTATTTGATAACTTACATAGATGAAAATAATAATTCCGAAGAAAAAAAAAACAAATCAGTACATATTTTTTGGTAGGCCTATAATGTGATAGTTATTGGAATCACTACAAAAATTTAAAAGGATCAAAATTATAAATAAAAGAGTGCGAATTCCAGGAAATACGGATTATGACTTGGCTATCGGAAATTAATTGGACATCATTTTGCTTTGTTTAGCGTTCCATTATTGTTTATTTTATTGATTTTATTACAGATAACCTATATATATATATATATATATATATATATATATATATATATATATATATATTTAAATCAGGTTATCTGTGTTTTAAATAATTAAAAACTATGTTTCTGGGTACTTAGGAGTAGATAAGTTTTAGACAGCTTATAGGTAACGATTATTATTTTTACTTACTCAAAACTAATAACTATGAATGCTTTTTATCATTATTGTCAGAAAAATCACTCTTTGTGGAGAAAGCTTAGAACATTGTCAACTAATTTATCATTCAAGTCAAACATCATTGATTTTAAACCGTATTGTATGGTATTTCTTTAAAAGAGTTATTCAACATCTTATAAATAACCTAATACGTTTCGAATGTAATGTTTCGAAATACAGTATAAACTGATATTTATTCATAACTTAATGTTTATAAAATAATAAATCATAAGGTATCTTTCGTTTTAAGTTAGCAAAATTTTGTTTCAAAACTACGATATTTTTAAATGTGTGTGTTATACATATTAAATTATTTACAATAAGTAATTTTCAATACCTTCTTTCTAAATTTAATATAAAATATTTAATGAAACTCACATAGTTTATTTAGCTAAGATTTCTAAAAATCTCGACTGATTAAAAATATTATTAATTATTTAATAATTTATGCAATATACTTTTCCTTATTTGTACCAAAAAGTACAGTATTAAGTTTAAAAATGGAACTAAAAGTTGATGGCTAAAAACTTAACAAAAAACTAAATCCTGTGTATTTATGGAACCAAATTTATTCTTTTGTATAATTAGAAATATTTCATTTCCCAATATTATTTAAAATTATATTCACAGTATGAACAAATCTAAAATATAAAACTATGAACATATGATAATTTGTAACTTAAAGAAGACTTCAGACCAGCAAGGTAAAATATACGTGTGTAGAGATCACGTACAGAGCCACAGAGAGAATTAACAAGTCACGTACAGTCTCTCCCGGTTGACAGATTCGTGGAATCACTTCAAGGTATTGTCTGTGTAAAGTTTCCTCATGTTTGGTTATTTGTAAAAATAACTTAGTCAGTAGCTGATAAAAAAATCTCAATAGCATAACTTACATTCAAATGAAGACGTATCCAATCAAATATAAACGCATGGAATGACAAGGCAAAAGTTGAAATATTCCAATTATTTGTTCATTGTTACTATTTATTTTCACCTAAATAAAATAACTGAAACACATTTGTCTTCAAAAAATTCTGGATAAAAATCAAAAGACTGGATTATCATTGATCAAGAGTTCATTATGGGTGGTTTTTCAGAGAAGGTTCGTTGAAGTGTCTTTGATGTCAAGCTAATGACATTCCGATCAATGGTATGAATCAACCACAAACTTCATTAGCAACTCCCTGAAAACAAAATCTTTGATCTGATTGATCCGTCTTTTGTATAATAAATGTTATTTTCACAATTAGTCTTAATTTATACATTTTTTCAACTACATATAGTTAAGCATAGTTAAAAATAAAAATAAAATCTAAAGTATAAAAAAGTGGAGATTGTTTTGCCCATTCAAAAAGGAAAAATTTAACTTTTAAGGCAGAAACTCGAGTCACCATAAGAAGTGATTCAACAAGGATCGTTGACGGTTAAAGGTTAGTAACTTGTTATTTAGATCAAAACGATTCTGGAGGCTTAAACCATGAATAAAAAATTTGACACTTTTATAACCATATGATGTTTTGAACAATGTAATAGTACCAGGTTAACCGAGCCATGCTCGTTGTTTTTAATTTGATATTGTTAGTGTCATGGAAATAATACTATTAATTTTTCTCCAACAACAAACTATACTTTCAGAGTTAGCAGCTATTTAAAAAATATTGCTAAGCATTAATGTTCCTTTATTTTTGTAAACCTTTCGCTGTTATTTCGTTACAAAAATAGCGACACATAAAACCAATGTTAAACATTACGATTTTCAAACCTAAATTTAGACCGAATTCGATTTTTCGACGTGAGATCGTGGAACACACATTCCTTCACACAGTGCTCGTATTATAGTATAGGATTACACAACTAGATGCCGAGCTGGAAAGCAAGTGAAAGACGGGAACATTAGAAACTCATCCAACCAGCTCTCTCCCAACACTGGTTGTTATTAAATGAATAATTCATTATTTTGTAAATCTTGAGTTGAAGACTCTCTTTGTAAATGCTACGGTAATGACGGTTTTATCATTACCATTCATAAATAACATAAATAATCTCTATTTATACATAAAAAGATTTAAAACAATCCCAGTTGAAGTTCTGGAGTTCGCCAAGAACCTGAAAAACAATTTCGAAGCCTGAAAACAACCAATTTTCCCCTAGTAACAAATTTACAATTTCAGAGTTTTGTTGTCCACGTATATTGAATAAGGTGTTCTGTCAATAAATATGATTTAATATTACGTTTGTTCATGTTTTACTATTATCAGAATTAACTTAATTAATCTTAATAGGAAGGCTAAAGCTTTTGTTAAAAAAAAAAACAAAAAAAAAACATGTGAAAAATGTTAAACCAAACATTGTTCACTGTTTTGACCAAAAACTACAATATGGGTCAAATGAATGGGTGAGCAGAACAATTAAAACAGCGGGACTGATTTACAATTATATTAATTTATATTTTGAGTCATTCTCATCAATTTGTTCCAACAGACTGACCTCAAAAGGCTGGGCCTTTGGTATACTTTGGGATCTGTGATTCCAAGGGTAATAATGACTATGTCACTTTGTCTATTTATGGAAAATACCATCTTATTCATCTTGCCGGTCAATTTTATGAAAAAAAAAAACGATTGCTCATAGTTTTTTTTATCGATCAATTTTCAGAGCATGACATCAATTTTTAAAACTGTAGGACATTTTTATTTATTAACAGAAAAATCGTTAGTAGAAACTTGAAAAAAAAAAACAGACTAATCCTCATGAAATGTAAAGCGATTGTGCTTAGATTCAAATCAAATTATAATAAATATATAACAATAAGCAATTTGAAAATACTCAATAATATCAATAAAAGGTTTTAGGAGTTTGTACCACTTTCTCTAAGGCCTTATACGTTCTTCATACGGTTTTTGTGTTTCGGTAGCTATTGATAATTTAGACTTTTGGTATTCTGATCACTGCACATACGAATGTAATGTAGTGCACTGCAATAAGAATTGCACTATGAATGTCCAATACAAATGCACTCTGATAATTGCACTGAGACTTAATAAATGTACCATAGCATTGAATGAAACACTCAAACATAAAGTAACATTGTTGGCAACAAGCAAATCTTCTTAAACTCCACCTCTGGGGAAATACAGATATTTCCCAAGGAATACAAGTATTATGCTTGTAAACAAAACTTAAAAATATAAAATTACGATAAGTAAAATCATAAAACGCATACACTAGTTCGTGTTTCACGAGAATTGCATTGAAATAACAATTAAGGCAGTTGCAGTACAACACCAGGACATTAGTGCGGACTGATGCCACCAGGTGTCGTCTGCCTTAATGGGTTTAAATGTTCATTACGGTTATGGCGGGTACGTGTAAAAGTGCACACAAGTAATTACAAGTGTAATAAAGGGCCGCTAGTGAAATTTACGTCGGCTACAAACTTAGTCGATTGGTTATGACAAATTTTAAAACATCCTCTATTTAAGTCATTTTCTCACTTTTGGATTATAAATTTGCTGGGAGTGAATGACACAAAATTAGTGGTATATTTTATCTACTTCCAGTAATGAATAAGGGATGTAACTAAATGGTAAATACTATTCAGAAAGTTTAATAAATAACCAGTTGAATACTATATACTGTTTAAATACTTTAATTAAATTGCATTACATAAGGCATAGAAAAAAATATTTGCTATATTTATATGATATATTTAGATTGTTCAGATTAGTTCACTAGCTCATTCAGGTTGATACATTAGGTTTTTCAATGAAAAATATCATGAAACGCTAAATAGAAAACACTGGAATGTTTCACATTTTCTTCGATCCTGCATCGTTAGGATGCCGGAATTAAACTTTGTTGTGAGAGTACATGTTCACAGCCATTGTACTATACTCCCCATTCATTTTTTATCACCTGAAAACTAATTGTTATTTTTTAACTACTTTAATCTTTAACTCTATGATACCTTGACAAATATACTGTGGATAAATATATTATTAAATCAGGCCTGTTTATTATTAATCTACAGCCATATTATGACTGTATATTTTATGTATATTGCTCCGAACTTAGCCCGCCGATTTTGTCCCGATGATGCCTACATACGATAATTTTTAACGAACATTGCTAGTGGCCAAGTTTTTCGTTCCGGGGCCGTACGTGAGTAGCCCGCTTTAAATAGTATAAGAAAGTTCCTAAGATAATTTGGGAAAAGAAACAGTAACTGTTTCATACCTGTTTCAAACAGGACCTGTTATATTATAAATGATTTTTTAGTAACCTGAAACAAAACATACGCTAGGGGTTGAATATTAAAGGCTATACTAATATTATTAATTTACAAGAAGTGGTAATCATGTTTTTGTGGTTTTGTGTGTTGCTTCGGTAATTGCATTTACCACGGATGTGGGTTTGCCATTCTCGGAACGTAATGGTGACATCATTGTTTTCCCATAACTATTTTACCGATTACAATCCTTGTTGGCAATAATCCATCATCAAATACATTTATTGAATGTGTAAAAAACAATTGACTCTGAATATAGTACTTTACGAATATTATTTTAGCTTAACAATTCGTTACGGTAGCCTATGTGTAAAGTTTGGAGGAAATCGGTGAAGCTGTTTTCGAGGTCAACATACAAACTAACCAACTATCAAGTGAAATTTGACCCAACCCAACAATCATGTTAGGGTAAATCTAATATTTATTAAAAATAAAATCAAAAATAAAACTGAACAAATTTGTTGTTGTGTAAAAACAATGCTGTATTAAGACAATGAAAGGCTTACAACACCTTTCCAAAATGTAAACTAACACTAATATTCTCAAGTGTTTTCTGGATATAAAAGCCTCATTAAAAAATTTCAGCATATCCCGAACAAAGTTTTTCAATTAAGTGCAAGAACAAATTTCTCTGGACACACTCTAATTATTGTATATCATCAATGATACTGAAGTCAGCATTGGTTCTCAGTTTCAATTCCTTAAAACTGGAGACTTTCGACTTGTGAACTTAGTCTCTGAAAAAGTACCTGTGGGCCAGTACTTTGGACATCCAAGCCAAATGAATCATTTTCTACAACTTCATCTGGGAGCGTGGGCCTACCTTTGCCTTTCAGGTAAGATATGCTTCCAGACAATATAAACTCATCATACCAGGATTGGACGGGGTTCAATGATGGAAGATGTATAATATAGCTTGTTCTACAACCAAATTATTACAGTTTATTAATATGTTTAAAATAAATAGGATTTCTATTGCACATTCATTAAATTTAACTTATTTTAAACGTAGATTATGCTTTGAAGTTTAATGCTTTTATCGACAATAATAGACCAGTTTTTACATAAATATACCATGATAAAATACTTTATGAGATTATTTCCTATATGGGTGATTAAAAAAAATATTTGTGCACCTAAACAAGTTTTATTAGGCGTCAAAGTGGCTCAGTTTTTTAACCCTTTGTATATCGAGTATAACAATTGGTTGAAAAGTATTTAAATTCAAGTAAATAATTTCAGCAAAATAAAGAACTAATACCCTTGCGCTAGAGGGTGTAAATTTTATGGTGTGAAATAATTTGAAGGATGTGCTGCCACAATACTATAAACCGCCGAACCCGCCCTCAGTGTTGTAGTTATGGTCTGGTTTAGTACCATGCTATTGATTACACTTGCTCTGTAATAACAAAGAATTAATTTTAACACCTCGGTGCTGAAATGTGCTCATGAATGATCAAAATGTAACATAAGAACATATGTTTTATAAGAACATAAAAGGTCTTTTACCCAAGTAAGCAAATTTACAAATTTTGACTTTCTTCACACACTGAATGATGAACGGGGACCCAATATGTAAGATTTGCTAATATGTAAGATGTAGAACTTTAATCTAAGAAACCAGCGATGGGAGCAATGTCATAGATAAGTTGCCCTAATCTGCTGCAGAGGTTGGTGCAATGTTAATGGTCCTAAAACTAAGGCGAGCTCGGGGCAGGGCAATCTGGGAAATTAGGAGACATTCTCTGTAATGTGCAAGGTGACATAATACGAGTGGGTGTCTCTCCTTTAATTTTGGTCATTTGTCCCTGGAGTTACTTTCAACAAAAGTGTTTGTATCAAAAGTAATTTTAGAGTAGATTTAAATACTTTTGATTGTAGAAATATTATAATCAGTGGCGTGACCAAGAAAATAAATAAACGGTATCAGTTAACTGACACATACTTTCTCCCAACAATGTAAAAAAGATGTTAAAAGCTTCAAACATTAATGTCTTGATGACTCAGTCGGATAGCTACCGGCTGAGCAGCGCTCGTTTGACCCTACGCGCGTATGTGACTTTTAACAACGTACTGCGTTTACCGCTAAACGAAAAATTGAATTTTCTCCGCAACCACTTGACGTAGAGCAATAATTTAAAATACTGGATTATTTAGTTTTTTGAGCTTGATCTAATGGTGATAAGTAAAATTTATTTCAAGAGAACAGCTATTTTGAAAATCCAAAAAATTGATTTTTGAAACACTTTTTACTCTATAACTTTTGAACGCGAGTTTTCCCGGATATGCGGGTGGTGTCATTTTATTCACCGTTTTTAGCTTAATAAACCACAAAATTTTAATCAAAATCGTTAGAGCCGTTTTTGAGAAATTTTGATTTTTGATGATTTTTGAGGGTTTTTGGGGGTAAAATACCCTTAAAAATCAAAAATTCAAAAAAATGAAAAAAACGCCTGGAATTATCGTGGATTTGGACCTATGTACCAAATTTAATTAAAATCGGACCATTAGGGCATTCTCTAGCTCTGTTTACATCCTGACACACACACACACACACACACACACACACACACACACACACAGACAGACATCACTCCGAAAACTACTTTTTTGGGCTCAGGGGGAACCAAAATGGATAAATCCACCAACAACTCAAATTCGAAAATTTTGACGAAAACAATACTTTCTCCATATACTATGGTATAGAGGGAGAAAGTAAAATGAAATATATATTATATCTCTACGATATTAACAGAGGATTTCACTTAGAGTACAATTTCAATCGCCCGAAACCAATAGAAAAAAAAGAGGGAGGATGATAAATATTGAAAAAAATTATACTTATAGAAAAATCATGTATTTAAATATTAGTGAAAAAATAAGCGAAACATTATAATGAATCCGTGAATGCTATGTCCATAATTTGTAATATATATTTCCTCCTGACCAAACACGCCTGTTTTGCTTGATATGTGTATTTTACAAACTTAATTTAAATAGATTTTGCTTTAAGACATTTGCTTGGATATGAAATGTTAAACGGAGGAATGCTCCAATGTTAAAGCCTGTATTTTACGTTAATTTTCCGACAGCACCTGATGCATTATGTAACATTATGTACATTTATGGTACAGAATAGATTAGGTGGTTACTGTGCAAATGTAATCAATCGGGTAGTAAACCAGAAGCCGAAGCTATGAAGCACCTTCAGTGGTTTATAGCCAGGCCATTACCCATATTATTGTGGCCGCTCAACATTCAATTTGTCGTAAATTATATGACACTGTAATATCCATGTTTTTGAAAATAGTATGGAAGTTGAATCCCCTTTATGTGCTTTTTCTTGAACGGTTACCCGTAGAAATACTCAATGAACTAGTATCATACAAAAGTAGTTATGGTTTAATTTATTATTCGCTTTTAATGTTTTTCTACATTTTTAGAACATTAAAATATTAGTATATAGTGTTTTTTGATCGTGACTCATTTAGGAAATTTAAAATTTGATATTTTTATATTCTGGTTCCAACTTTAGTAAAAAATTATTGGATGTTTGAATTTCAATGAATCATTGGAATACACTGTTAAAAATCTATACATAATTAAGTCAAATATTTTACTTAGGCCTTTATTATTGGACAAAAACCTATTTATGATTGCAATGACATTAGTTTAAATCGATACTATACTTGTCTGTACCTTAACTTCCTTGAGGTATGAAACACTAGTAATACATATTTTCACAGATATTTTCTTTAAGTGTTTAGGCCTACGTAACGAAATTGAAAATCAATGTTAAAATCATCAGTTAACCATAGTCTCATTAATATGACATATGAAAGTCAATTTCCGGTTGGTTCCATTTGTAAAGTTCAGACATTTCTCCAAATTCATTGAAGGTTGCAAAAGTGATTCCTATTTTCAAAAAGGGAGATCTACATCAAATTTAGGATGCTAAATTTTTTTGATGAATTCAAAATTTTGTCAAACGATCAGTTTGGTTTCAGAAAAGGCAAATCGACTGTTGACGCAATCATCCGCCTAGTGGAAATGATTGTGAGAGATATGGATGATCATAAAATGACATTAAGTGTCTTTCTCGATCTGTCCAAGGCGTTTGATTGTGTGGAACACAACGCACTCCTTGACAAGTTGTGGCATTGTGGAGTGGGTGGCTTAGCACATTCGTGGTTGAGATCATACCTCTCCGCAAGGTCACAGCAATTTCAGGTCAACGAAGTCATCTCACATACAACCACTTTGAGATATGGAGTCCCTCAGGTATCGATTCTCGGCCCCATATTATTATTGGTGTATGTGAACGATCTCAATTCTGTCATTCCAAAAGGATGAATTGTCCAATACGCGGACGACACGACTCTCTGTTTCAGTTCAAACAAAATTGAAGAAATCGAAATTTTTTCATTTGAAGGACTCAATTCATGCATTCAGTATTTTGAAAAGCAAAACCTCAAAGTAAATCCTTCCAAATCAAACTGCATGGTATTTGGAGGCAGCACCGCCCTAAATACATGTCATCCAACTGCAATGATTGACGATACAGTCATTTACGAAGTTGGTTTCACAAAATTCCTCGGAATGCTTGTTGATGATGAGCTAACATGGACTGAGCATGTGGACAGTATATGTAAGAAGGTCTCTTCAGGGATTTACCTGCTCAGTAGACTTTCTGAACACTGTCCCACTGAGTTATTGCTTATGGCTTATCACGGTCTGATTCAATGCCACTTTACTTATGGCATTGCTCTATGGGGTAGCTGCTCACAGAAAAACTTCAACCGTGTCTTCATTCTTCAGAAAAAAGCCATACGGATCATAGCAAAACTCAAATTTAGAGAGTCGTGCCGAGATGCCTTCAGGGAATTAGGATTGCTAACATTGGCTGAGCTCTACATCCTACACACTGCACTCTTTTGCAAGTTCAAAAGTAACCTGATTCAGGGCAGTGATGTGCACGATTACAACACAAGGTCGAGAAATGTGTACAGGACAGCGCAGCACAGGTTGGCGACAATGGCACGCCTACCTTCTTTGGCGGGTGTCTCCTTCTTAAATAAAGTTCCAGAAGGCATTCGAAATGAAAATTCGGAATCAAAATTCAAATCTAAATTAAGATGCTATTTAGCGTCGTCCGTGTTCTACTCGGTGGACGAGTTCATGAACCACAACTCAGGGGAGACATCGGCTTGAGTCCTTTTATTATTTTGCAATGGTACTCTCTGGCTGGTACTCTTTCAACATATATGTGTTTTACACTATGAGTGTTTATTTCTTAATGTATTGTTGACGCATGCTATGCAATACTTGTATTGTCCAACAGCAATAAAGAATTTATTTATTTATTTAAAGTTAGCCAATGGAAAAACAGTATTTCGATAGTAATACAAAATTATCGAGAGAAAATTTAAGTAACAGATATTTTTCTTAGTTAAAGTATATTAAAATGTTGCTTAAGTTTACATTTAAATATTAATATATGTTGTGGAAGGATATTAGAAAGGATTTATGTCACCAGGTGTCGTCTGCCTTAATTACTTTAAATGTTGATTACGATTACGATAATGGCAAGTACGCGTATAACTGCACAAAAGTAATTACATGACTCGTTAATATCGTGCTGCGAAGAAATTTACGTTATGGTAATAGTAATTTTAAAATATTATTTGTTAAATATTGCCATTTTATTTTATAGATTAATATGCATCATTGTATTAAACAGTTTCATGAGTCTATGGTACAAGTATTTTTATTTATGATTTCCTTGTAATGAAGACTTCCGGTTTGGTAAATGTGTGACTTACGCCGCAATATTAGGACAATAATTTCAAATATGTCATACCCATCCTGATTTAAAAAAAATATGAATAGCCTTGATGAAGAACGTATCATAGAAAAAAAGGCTTGAACATATTGCATAGATAACAGTAAAATGTAAGAGAGTAAGTGTTATAAATAAGAATAGAAATTTTAGATTATTTCAGCTTTGTTATTGAGTTTGCTGGAAATAGCCTCAGATATGGCGTTTCTGGACCTGTCCATATTCTCTTTTTTTGTTTAAAAGGCTAAACAAATAAATTTTTAACAAAGTTACAATATTTATTATATTAATTTTTAAACAATTAGTAAGAAGGTCTAGGTATTGTTTATTAGCTCTCAATTTGAATTATAAGGTTTTTAAGTTATCTATGTACGTACAGTAATAATATTAAGCCATTTCTAACCTTTTAAGGACTCCTATGTATCTGCTTAGTGACAAAAAAAACCTTTATTGAAAATAACATCAAAGTCAACAACGGAAAAAAGAAACCTCCAATCACTTTTTTACGAAATTTGTTTAGTTTTATAAGCTTGGTAAAAATCTAGTTTAGTAAACAAAATATTTATATTTTATAAAATAATGTTAATATTTAGGAATCTTTAATAAGAACCTAAAATTATTTAAACATAAATTATGGTTATATAGGATACTAATCAATAATTAAATCTTAATTTAAATAGTAGATGGAATGTGACTTGATGTGAGAAAAAACATTTATTTCGTAAAACCATGTTTATAAAATAAAATCATTAATTTGGTATATTATTCCAAATTATCTATGTATTCAATAGAATTACAGTTTTTATATGAAGATAGTGGAACATGTAATCTTTTTTTTTTAATATTTCAAAGGTAGGCCTATACAACTTATTTTCCTTCCAAACTCGATTTTTAGTATTATACATGTTAAAAGATATTACCAACATTAATCAATGAATTTTGGAAACCTCAAAATTCTTTTTTACAATTAAAAGCAAAGTAATTAGATTTTCAAAGATAGAATCATTTAATCAAATCCACAATTATTCAATTTTATTTGAACCGTTCGCTGCTTTCATTTCGGACCATCTGGGAATTATATCCAACTAACGTGAACATTTGTTATTCAAACTTTCAATTGCATGGTATTCTTGGTTTTTATAGCTAAAGTTTGTAATATATTAGTCATCCATAATATAATATGAAGTATTTAGGAGTAACAGAAATAAAAAGTATAATGTAAGTATCTTTTAATTTAATGGCTAGTAACTCTTGATCAAAATTTTCAGTAGTTTTGAAATAGTATAATTAATTTTATTCGGTAGGCTTTTTATCTTTGATATGAGTGGGTAAATGAATATAGATCAAACATTACTTATATATTTCATAAAGTTAGTAATAATAAATGGGTAGAGAAAGGTAAAATATAGCTTTCCAGCTTATCGTAATAATTTAATTAGATCGTTTTGTTAATAATATTTAAAAATGGACCTATTGCGTTATTTTGCTTCAACTAAACTTGCAAGAATATACTTAAAATAATGAAATAGTTTATGTACATTTCACTCATACATAAAGCAGATTTATTGTAAAATGTTAATTACTTTTAGCGAATTTCTCTATAGGGAATACGCTATTACGGTAGTAGTCACGGTAAGACCTAAGCCCGGGACCATGATAGTTCTTTTATTAGAGGTCTCTAGAAGCCAAAAACACCGATTGTTCAAATTGATATATATATATGTGAGTGTCCATGATCACGATAACTTTTGAACGGAACCTCCGATTTGATGGAATTTGGTACAGGGATGTAAGCCAGCATCTACAATATAGAGTTCGCGAACCAGAAAGATCGGACCATGGGGACGGGGTTTTATGGGGTTTCAAAAGGGTTAAAAATGGTATTTTTAATTTTTAACTTTTATTTATAAAATTCAACAATTTAACTTAAACCATTTAAAATAGCTTAAAAACAAACAATATAGTATTTTTAATTTTTTAAATAGCCTAAATGGTTATGTAGAAAATCCAAAAACTATGTTTACCATGTTATTCTTAAGGGAAATCAACAAAACGTTCTATCTTGCTAATTTATTGACATATCTTGATAAAACTTGGTATGTACGTTCATTCAGAAGCGTTTAACCTATATTTTCTTAGAGTACCCATATGGCGGCAAACCTCCGTACTCATCCCTATGGGGTTTATGGGGAAAATAACACCATAGCCTTTTAAAATTTTGTATGTACATTCACTATTTAGGGTTTAACTTATATTTACCAACAAAACCCATTTGGCGGCAAACCTACATACTCTCATTCCCATGGATTTTGGTGGGAAATATAGAATATACCAAAATTCCATTGGAAATTCGCTGAGTTCGCAGGTCTGCTGCGACGGGGGTATTTTATAAATAAACTATTTTTTTATTTGATTTATCTAATTATAACATAGTTTTGTTTTACCATAACTCTTCACTATTCTTCTTTAATTTAATTTGTTTTAGAAGTGTTAAATCTAACGAGAATATACTAATAATTTACTAGGAAAAACACCATCCCTAAGACAAAACAATATTTTATTCAAGTCATTAAAAATTTAAGTAAATATAAATGAAATGTTAAACCATTTAAAAGAGACATCAGTGAAAAAAGGATGCCATCATTTCTTTCCTTTAGTAAGTAATTCACCTCACGGTTGTTAAAACTCCAGGACCAAGGATATGGAGTTCATAATGTTCCCATCAACTGAAAACTCCATCAAAAATTCAATTTACGCAATAATCCGTGACGTCACTGTGATGACGTCATTACACCGGTCTGGTTGAGACGGTGAGATGTTGACTGCTGATGTATTATGTTAATATGCAGAGAACAGTCATTCAACACTGAAAGTGTTATTATAAAATAAATAAAGTTAAAGTAAATAAATAGATAATATTATGTAATATACTTTGAATAAGGTACTTATACGTAGTTATTAAAATAATTAATCGTTTTAAATGAAAGTTATCAGGCAGTAGTTGTGAATGGCATATACTCTAACAAGCTTCATAACCAATGTCAAATGTAATGTAAATGAAGATTTTGAACTTTTGTTATATCCATACACCTCATATAATAAATTTTGCAGCATTATAATAGCAAATGAGAAGAAAATTCATAATTATTTTAGTATGAAAGTAGATATTTTAACAAATACAATATTGGTTTTTCTTACAGTTAACATAAAAATGCATTATATGAAAAAAGTTACAGAACAATTTATTTTATTATATAGTTTAGCTATTCCTTGAAACAGTCATATAGGGATTGTCACTGACTTGTTGTATTGGTGTATGGATTCTGTATATGAGTTCTACTACAATATCTTCATGTACTTTTGACTTTATTTATGAAAAGAACCACACATATATGGAGGGATGGATGATTTTTATACAACTAATATATTTATTAGAATTTAATGTTTCTTCTTTTAATTTGCAGCTTATAATGAATTATAGACATTAATTGAAAATTCTTTTATACCTTCAAATAAATGTATATGTTTTATTTACGTGTCAATTTAACACCTTTGGTTTTCTAACTGTATTTATTACAATCAGTTTACTTACAGATAAATAAAAAAATGCAAGGCATATATTATATTAAATCAATCACAATATTTGATTAAATATAAACTTTCCAGGGATTAATTTAATTTCCCATACACATTTTAAGAGGTTCAAGAAAGTAATTACTGATTTTTTAAACATTTTTTGTAGACTAATTAAAAACTATTTAGTGGTAAGTAATATATAAAACTACACAAATTCTGACACAAAAATTTGTTTTAATTTAAGACTTGGTTTTGATATATTTCAATAAATACATATTGAAGAAAAGAGTATAAAAAGAACAAAGGAAAAAGGTTCAAAACAAGGAAATTACCTTTATAATAGTAATACCGTCACACACTGTCAATGATATATTTCCTAACTTTACCTGTTTATCTATAAAGTTATATATTAAAATATGCACATGATGCTCTTATAATATTTTTAATTGTTATAATACAATAAATCTGTATGCTAATTGTTAAAATTGTAACAAATTGTAACCTTACTTAATTTTTTTAATAGAATATACAACAAGATTTTGATTAACCACTGTTGCTGGAGATGACGCGTTCAACAAATGTTAGACAACAGATTTAAACTCTCAAAACAAACTTTGCTGGGTGAAAAATTAGCGTTTGATTACAAAAGAAACTTTACTCTAATTAACTAAAGACATCAAATGAGTTCCCTGTTTATAAAGCTTGTTTTCTAGAGTTCAGTTATAATTTGTTTTCCTGATACCTTAAAGCAACAGAATGGATTTCTAATGTTATTTTTTTAAAGTCAGTGGGAGACCTAATAAACCTATTTCAACGTGTATAATATAATAAATTTAAACATTTAACCACAGCATCCATTGATATTTTGTAAAAAAAAAAAATAAAAAAATGAACTTTCTTTGGAAATAATGGGGCTATCAAAGTTTATATTAAAGTTGTAGAAAAAATATTATGAAATATTACAATAATGGTAAGAAATTCTTACACCGTTAAGTTAATATTATCAAAATAATTAAAAGTCAGAGGAAAATTCATATAAAAATTAAAACTTATTCATGTTTGTTAAGCTAGCAGTTAGTAAATATTTATTCTTTATTATTTTATCCGCCGGATTTGAAAATGGGGCATGCGTCCGTAACCTATACAGGCTCTGGAGTCTATGCTTGTCCTTGGCCACACGTGGATATTGAGATTAAATATTTCAATTATGTTTTTTGTCCATGCTGTGTGTTTTAAGGGTAATGTGTTAATAAGACTAACTAAAACGGTATTTTAAAATTTAAAGCCGGATTTGAAAATGGGATATCCGTTCCCTAAGTAGATCTATAAACTTTGGTAATGAGGACAGAAATGTACTGTAACCCATTTTTTAGTAAAATTAAAAAGTATAGGAGTGAAAATTTTAAATTTTATACATTCTGGTTATGACTTATTTTGATAAATACTACATAGGCTTATATTCTTGAAAAAAATTATTTCACATTTTTAATATATTCAAAGATAGTAAAAATAAAAAATAAAGGCAAGTCATCGAATATAATGTTAAGCGTTATTATAGTGGGTGGTGTAACTTTCTATAGTATAAGTTGGTGTTTAAGGATATTAGAATTGTCTTGACCTAGAGTAAATAAAAGTAAATAACTTCCATTACCCCAGCCTCATGAGGTAACGAGCGTCAGAGTCCATTGCTCTTGCTTTGATCCCCACTTCTGATCCTGCAAGTGCGAGACACAATCGATTATTTTTATAATAGTGATTTGCAAAACTGTACAAATACTTTTAATTTATTACAACACTCATGAAATATTTTTAACTTTGATTTTAAAATGTTACAGCAACAAAGGTAGGCAGATGTTAACAATCAGAACAACAACATACCAAGTATGTTGTTTGCATACTTGAGCAAACAACTTTAATCTTAACAACGGAACAAATGATTTAAAACATAGACAACGCTTATAAACTACAGTAAAAACTAAGAAAAATTTAAGAAAAAAAGGAAGAGTAAAAAAGTAAGAGTTCTCTAAAACGGAACTCGTAAGATGCTAGCGGAAATAAAAATGATACAAGACAATAAATATAAGATGCAGATAAGATAAAAATATTTTTATGTTATGTTTAAACTACTGGTCATAATATGGGTCACAAAGTTTGATTTTATGATTTTATTCAGTTCTTAAACCATGCTACAAATAACGAGAACATTATTAATAATGAATAAACTAGTTCATATGTGTATCATATGGACATTGAATAAACTGTATAAACAAAGCATTTATCCGTAGGATTTTGGATTAATTAAAACTTGAGTTCTTGTTACTGTTTTATTTACTTCTAAAAATAAAAAAAATAAAAAATAAAAGCTAAAAAGTTAATTAATTTTGTGTTGACCGTTGATCAGCAACTCATTAGTTTGACGGCAAGGATACTTGGACGAACATTCTCTGAAAACCGTCTAAAAAGACCTACTGATATTTAGTCCAGTCTGATGGTTGTAATCTCAAGCTGATGCGTATATGATACAAAGTTATACAGGGTGTCTCACGTAAGGTGTCTCAAATCGATTACAGATCAGCAGTTTGTCCTACAATCTTGAAATAAAATCATTTCCCACTAAATTGACCCCAAGGAATAATTTAAAAATATTTTTAACGTTGTATAAATACAGGGTGTCCCAAAAACTGGGGGTCACAGGTTCGAATCTCGGAAATTTCAAATACAAACATATGTCATATTATACATCATCAGAAAGGTCTATTTCATACAAACATTTTGGTGGAAACAGAATTTTGTTATCTTTATTCGTTTCAAAATGGCGTCCATTTTTGTAGCCAAAATCAAAATTTACGGAATATACTGTAATTCTTTTATTATTTGTCATAAATGACTTCTGATTCAAAATACTTATTTGAAATAAGCTAAGCTTTACAATGATATGTCACAAGTCAAAATTTATAAAAAAACTAAAATTTCAAAAATTTAATATTTTTGAACATTTTTACATAAACAAAACTCAAAAATTTTAAATACAAACACATGTCTTTTTGTACATCATATTAAAGCTCTCGTTAAACGGAACAACTTTGTATTCACACTAAGTAGAGGGAAAAAGCCACTTCTAAACCGGAAGTGACGTCAGCTGCCAGGGCAGCTGCAGGGGTCAGATGGTGTCAGCTGCCAGGGCAGCTGCAGGGTGCAGATGGCGAGAGCATATGCCCTCAATGTGAAGTAGAATTGGGCATGAATTAAAAGTTAGTTTAAAAGTGAAATTCAACTGTGTTAACTAAACTCTAACAGTTGAACAAAAATTAAGAGTTAGTTGAAAACTGAAATTTAAAAGGTATAACTGGGGGCTTGGAAAGTATGTCAAGGCCATCCAGAGTAAGTTTTAAAAAGCCTACCCAACTACCACCAGAAATAGTTCAAATTTAAACTAGTTGGTGATAGTGGGATAATTCATTTGTGCCATGGGAGAGGTGTTTATCGTTTGAAAGTTGGCGATGGAATGAGAAGCGCCGCCTAGGGAGAGGGCTTATAAAATGGCAACCTTCCCCCACCACCCCTTCCCCCACTCCTTTAGACCAATAACCGGTCGCCGACTCTATGTGGTGAAACTGAACTAGACATGGCGGCCGCCATGGATATTCTAACCTCAAATCCTAGCTTAGCTGAAGAGAATAGAGGATAATGAAGTAGGAATTGCGGTGAGCGCATTTATATAAGGAATGGTGGGAGTAAAATAGGAAAACCTGTTGAACACAGTCGATAGGAGTAATAAGTTCAAAGTTGTGGAAGCATAACATAGAACGTAAAATGTCGTGAATAACACTATCGTCAACGTTAACCTGCGAAGTTGTTGAAAAATATAACGGGTTAAAAGTGTATTTCTTCCTAACTCTATTTAAATTAGTTTTACACTTTGAAATTGAAGATTTAGAAGTACTTCGTAATATATGTTGTGTTCGCAAAAGTTTTAACCTTAAACATTGTGCAACCATTATAGCTAATGTGTTACATTCAGAAGTTAAAAGAAGACTGAGGTATAAAATGAAGTGTAAAGGATATTGAAACAGAACAATATAGTAGTAATATTTGAGGTTAGAGATAACTAGACTCATTTAATGAATTGGCTAGGAAGCCACATGCTGATGAATGCTAAATTGCATGTTAGAAGTAACGAAGTAGTTATAAAGTAAAACTAAGGAGAGGTGATCACTGCGAGGATGCAAGGTAATGAATGTTTGTGACGCGATAAACTATCCGCTTTTATAGAGGCAGTAATAACCCTAGCCAAATGCTGTCAGATGCCGACCAACTACCTGGTTTTATAGCGGCAATTACTCCGGGCAGCTGCCGGACAGATGGTAAAAGAAGTAGGGGGTTTTGGGGACAATGACCGGAAAGGTCAATGACCCCCCCTCCCCCACCCCCCTCCCCCCCCTCCCCCCGAAAAAATGGAGCCCCCCCCCTTCCCCCACTCCTCTGGGTCAATGGCCGGTCACCACCTTTCCCTACTCCTTCTAGGCCAATGACCGGTCACCACCGGTTGCTGACTCTATGTGGTGAACCAGACTAAACATGGCAGCTGCCATGGATAATTCTAACCTCAAACCTGCTGCGCATGCAACAAGTACTTTGGATCGGAAGAATGACTATGCTATTGCGCATGCGCCTAGTCCTGTATTACTCACTTTAGCGCTACTACACATGGATAATTCTAACCTCAAACCTTGGTTTTGCGTTGCAGTGCATATGCCGCTCCCCACTCCTTCACCTTCCTTTTACACTGCTGCGAACTGGACTGGATTGAACACTGTACTGGAGTGAAACAACTTCCCCCACTACTCGAGAATCCGAGGAGCGATACGAGTCTGATCTTAGCGTCAGTCGTCAACAAACTTTCATAGCGAAAGGTTGTTGGCGACTCAGCAAGAGGTTTCAAATATATAGTAGGCCTATATATATTTGAACTTCTTCTACTATGTTGCGTTTTTTAATGCAATGTGGTATGTGTGTGTGTGTGTGTGTGTGTGTGTGTGTTTAGTTTTAAGTTGTATTTAAGAAATAATTTGCGCATTGCGATGTTAGTTATAAGTTGGGTTTAGCATTAAGGTGTATTAATTTTAAGAGGTGTTTAGCATTAAAGTGTATTAATTTTAAGAATAATGATGGTATTTGGTTGTGTTGAATTATTTGGTTTTTTAATAATGATGTGTTGTTAGTTTTAAGTGTTGGTACTACTAATTAATGTTGTTTTGCCTTACAGCTAGATGTTAGGGGGTAGATTAATTGTAAATTCAGAAGTTCCATTGAACTTCACTTAGAAGGGGTGGGACATCCGCAAATTGTAGGTAAGCGGACTAGGTTTTTGCATTTTGTTTAGGAATATAATGGGTGGGATTAGCTTGGGTGGGTGTTAGAGTTGCGTTTCTGCATTAGCTGTTCCAGTTTCCCTTTAAATTAATGGTTACGGTAGACCCGGACAGGACCGTTACGGTAGACCCGGACGGTCCAGGGACCTCCCTCGCAGAACGTAACTAGTGGGTTGGGAGTGGGAACCGTTAGGCAAACAAGGTGGTGGGAACAGTATTACTGTTCCCATCACCTTGGATCATTATAAATCTTGAATGACCTTGACCCACTTTCGGAAAGGTCAATGACCCCCCCCCCCCGGCAACCCCCCCCCCCCGAAAAAATGGAGCACCCCCCCCCGGTGAACCCCCCCCCCCCCCGAAAAAATGGAGCACCCCCCCCCCTCCTTTCCCCCACTCCTACACCCTCACTCCTTCCCCCACTACTCCGGGTGAATGACCGGTCATGACCTGAAAAATTAAAATGGCTATAACTTGATAACGGATTGACGGATTTGAACAAGCGATACATCATTGAAAAGGTCTATGTAAAACAAACATTTTGGTAAAAGAAGAATGTGGTTATCTTATTTTAGTCAAAAGTTATGCGAATTATTTGAAATAAATACCTTCTCTTTCCCCTTTTCTCCCACCTCCCAGGTTAATAATCAGTCTTGGCCAGCTGCTACCCCTCTCATTTGCATATTGTTATAAAAGACGCACCGACTGCGGCTAACATTTCATTCTGATTCCAGACGTTACGCTGCGAACTTGGAGCCACAACCATGTCATCTCTGCCAACTACAACTTCTACTTCAACTTCTACTTCTACTTCAACTTCTACTACGGCTGTTACTGCACCTAAGAGAACTCTTCGTCTGAAAAATCCTCCTGAGTGGTACAAGAAGCAACTTGGATCCCAACCTTCAACTTCTGGCACTATTCTTCCGCCTACCAAGACTTCTAAACTTCGAAGCATTTTTTCACCGCCTTCGCCTTCTACTTCGCTTTCAAACGACTCCACACCGCCATCAACCATCATGCCGCCTCCACAGAAGCCAGCTCCCCGTCCTAATACCCCTTCATTTGAAACTTTGCTTCATCGTCCTAGTACACCTGTCATTCCACTGTCACCATTGCCTCCTACCCCACCACTTACTATGCCTGAAGACCACACCTATCATAAAACTAAATCCACTAAGCCTACTCCCAAACCTGCTCCTAAGCCTGCTCCTTCAGAGCAATTTCAATTATTACAAGAAGAGCGTCGTAGGGCATTTAGCCGTCCCACTACTTGCCCTGAAGTGCTCACCAGGGGAATTAAGAAAGGATCAGCTTGTGGGAGGAAATGTGTTAAAAACGAAAGTTTTTGCCGTGTACATGTCGTGAAACATCTTTCTGGACCACAACTGACAGAAACCCCCACCGTTGAAGACGATCCTGAAATAATATCCGTCAGAGGAGAGAGGCTTAAGAAAGGTTTGAAATATTTTTTTCTAAGTGTTGTTGACCACCAACACATTTTGGCAAAATGTAACGGCTTAAAATATAAAATTAGAGTTTGTGAGAATTTGTGTAAAGAGAAGAGATTTAACAATTTAGATTCTCAAGACTTTCTCCTCAGGGATAAAAAGGATCGTATTACAAGGTGGGGGCGTAAACAGTAAATTCACTTAGTTTTTTCCAAATTGTTGCTTAAAAAAATAATGGAGGAGAAACACAATGCGTTATAGCGTTGTGTTTCTCCCCCATTATTTTTTAACACTCTAAGTCTCGTGACCTACTAAACTACTTCCATCCAAGTAGTAAGAAAAGTACTTCCCCCCACTCCTTTGGGTCGATGACTGGTCACGGTCAGCTCCTACCCCTCATTTGCATACTATTATAAAAGCGGAGCGAGCGTTGGTCACCCCTTCATTTTTCTTCTACACGCCGCTCTTGTCGTTTCGTCTCTGCTGTTTACAATATTTCTTGCTTCAAAATGCCTCCTCATCTGAATGAAAATTTCAATTTTTCCGAAATTTCTGATGTTTTTGAACAATCTGAAGACACTTTAAGTAACGACAGTGAAAGTGAAGATGATGAGGACGATGATGATTATACTGTTGAACTTAGTGAAGAACGTAAAGTCATAGCAATTGATCCACAATTTCCATTTGATACAATAGAAAAGTTTATGGCTGAAGCTAATAAATGGTTGGACTCAGGATGTTATGTACGAATTGACTCTTTTATATTGTATGGTGATAGTCATTCTTTCCTTGTCACACCAAATGACAGAGACCGCATGTTGCAGTGGGCACAATCTATGATGGAGTGCTATGAACAAGGTGTGGACACTGGCGGCTATTTTCTTGCACAACTAGTGTAATAACAAAATTACCCTTCCCCCACCCTACACCCTATCCCTTTCAAATCCTATAAAGAAGGGGGAAAGGAGTGGGGATTATAAAATGGTGGGGGAATGTGTATAAATGCAGGTTTTTTGAAGAGACTTTTATTATTGTGGCTTTAGCAGAAACAGCATGGAGTTTAAATCTTCAGCAAAAATAAGGAATAACATAATAAAGAGAGAAATTCGCAAGAAATAAAAGATCGAACTTATAAAATTACAACTTATAATACCTTCTATTGAAATTGGATGTAGCAAAATAAAGACTTTGGTGAAAACTAACGAATATTTGTTACAATTGCTAAAAACAATCGAAGAATTGAAAAGCAAGAATGGACATTCTACATAGTAATATTTGAACATTTTAATATAAATAAGTAAACCAAAAAAATAGATGTAAAATAGAGAGCGAGGAATAGATCACTTTGTGGTAATGGACTAACATGCCACTTAGTGCTCTATTCCTCATTCTCGCGTTAAATTGGATTACCTTGACCTATTTGTAAGACTGTTAGAATTTGGTTAACACTGTTGAATTTCAGTTTTGAACTAACGTTTATTTTTGTTGAACTGTTAGTTTTTTTAACACTGTCGAATTTTAGTTTTGAACTAACTTTTAATTTATGCGAATTTTTAGTTCAACTCTAGTTAATTTATATGCAAATTTAGTTCAACCAAGTGCCTGTGCTCTAGCCATTTCCACCCTAACATTTGTTCTTTCAACATCTGTCCCATAACATCTGTCCTAACAGATGTTTGGAGGGCAGGTGTTTAGTTTTAAAAGTAACTGTGATTTACTACAACGACATTAATAAATTGGTTGATAGAATGAGACTATTGCATGAAGCCATGGAAGCTGGTCATACAGGTTTAAATAATGAATGGGTAGCTCTGATTGACGAACTCAGGAATCGCGGCATAATTGTATAATTGTCCGCGGATATATAAGAGTTGCAGGTGTATAATGTGTCAGTTCTAACATGAGCGTCGACAAGTTCGGACGATACTCCGCGTTAGGAGTGCAAGTTGGAGAAAACAGAAAAAGAAGTGGATTACCACAAACACCCGAAGGTGACTATAACATAAATAATAAACGTTTAAAGTTTGTTAGAGATCCAGAAGAAGATGGGGATGCAACAAATTTAAAAACAGTGAAGGAGGAAACATCTACAAGTTTAAAACTTGACAACAACCAACTGTATGATGCAAAATCTCACAGGGTTATAAAAGTTGCAAAACCAGTCAACAATGGAGATGTTGTTAATAAAGGCTATTTGCTATCTGCGATGGATTACGCTTTACTGTTGCAAAAGACTAAAAGTGGAAAAATGTACAATGCTTTAAATTATAAAATAACTAATGTGGCAGATCCAACTGATGATACAGATACAATCAATAAGCGTTATTTGCACTCTGTAATACCAGAAAAGAAAAAGGATGGATTTTCTTTTTATAAATATACTATAAACGATATTGGATATCCTAAAGAAGAAAGTGATGGTGTTAATATAAAATATATTAAAGATAATTGTATTTTATATAATGATGCTGTTATTGATTGTCATGGAAAAGTGTTGTCCAATCTGAAAGATGGTTCAACTCCATCGGATGCTGCTACCGTGAGACAAATGAATGAAAGCTTGAAGAAAGGAACATCCGCTTTTGTTAAACAAAATCAGGTAGTGTCAAAGAAAGGTGATGAGTTTATGCAAGGAAGTGAAAAGTTTACCTTACTACAACTAAAAAATGACAAGTGGGATGGAAAAAATAAAAGATTGTCAAATATAAGTTTAGGCACGGAAGAACATGATGCTGTTATTTTAACACAAGTGCCACAACTATCAGCTACTGGTGTTAACTTTATATGTGGAGGTAGACGATTAACCCATGTAAAATCTGGTAAAGATGATAATGATTGTGTTGTTGTGAAACAAACTATAGTTTTAGATAAAATAAATAACTTATATGATGGAAAAAATAGAAGAATATCTAACATATCAGCAGGAATAGCTCAGAATGATGTTGCTACTATTAATCAAGTTATAGCAACCTCTAATAACGATCCATCTGTGTATACATGTAATGGTAAACGTATCACAAATCTTGATAATCCAACAAATTACAAAGATGCCACTAATGTAGAGTATGTAATGAATCTTGTAGGTAATGTAGTTATTGATATGCATAATCATTTAATAAAAACATCGATGAAACACAACAAAATCGAAGATTCTCAGAGAAACCAATGGATTAAAGATGAAATCATTGATAGATACTAGTAAAACTTATGAATATTTAAGTATGGAATATACAAAAAAGGATTCATTATCATAAAGTATTTCATAGAGTGAAGACGTTGGTTACATAAAACAGCATAATGAAGACCATATCGCTCAGTCGTCGTCAAGACAGCGGCAAGAGAGGACGTGGTTTAAAATCAGCTGCATTATCCCTGCTCAGACGGATTCCAATTAGTACTGTTGTGAATCGAGCGATAGACGCTTTACCATACGAATTACATCTGCCCGGAGGTTATCAATATTGTGGACCTGGAACTAAGTTGGCAAAACGTTTAGCAAGAGGAGATCCTGGAATTAATAAATTAGATCAAGCTTGCAAAGAACACGATATAGCATATTCAAAGTATAAAGATTCAACAAATAGATCAATAGCAGATAAAATTCTAGCGGAAAAAGCTTGGCAAAGAGTAAAATCAAGTGACGCAAGTATTGCAGAAAAAGCATCGGCTTGGGCAGTAACTACAGCCATGAAGACGAAAGCAAAGTTAGGTGGTGGAAAACGTCGCAGAGGAAGACCTGCAAAGAGAGGCACTCCCAAAAGAGGTGGGAACATTAAAAAAGGACGTCGTAGAACTCATAAAGCAAGTGTAAAGAAGACTTCTGTTTGGCAAATGGTAAAAAACGGAGCAGGTTTATACCTAAGACCATACCGTGTGTACTAAATAGGAAGAATCAATTGATAATTCCAAATAAAGCCTTAACAAATCATCAGTTAAATGATTATGTAAAATGTTTGAAAATACCATTCTTTCGAGGAGTTTTTATGAAAGATGCATTACCAACTAAAATATGGAAAAATGAAACTGGAATAATAAATTTGGATTCCACCTATGGTCCAGGTACTCATTGGGTATGCTATAAAAAGCTCGGACAAACCGTTTACTACTTTGACAGTTTTGGCAATCTACCACCGCCAAAAGAACTTCAACATTATTTTCGAAACTCAAAAAACATTTTTTACAATTACAAAAGAGAACAACCTAACAATACTGAAATATGTGGGCATTTATGTTTGGAGTTTCTAGCGAAAAGTGTCAGTCAGCTTTAAGATGTCATCGTATACAGTGTCATTGAGTGGAAATTCATCCACATTGAAAAGTACGCTGTTCCCAGCATTGCGTCTATCCAAGGAACGATTATGGGAAGCGGCATTATTTGATTTGACTACCTACAACTCAATTCCCAATGTTACGGAAGGGAAGAACAATTTACTACATTATTATGAAACTAAGGATGCTGCAGGAAAATACTCAGAATTGAAAATAATTACATTTCCTACTGGAGCTTATGAAATTGATGATATAAACCAATTATTACAGAGACAACTCGGAGAAGACAATATCACCGTTAAAGGAAACAATAATACTTTAAAAGCAGAAATAACTTCAAAATATTATATTGATGTCAGCTTGGAACAGTCGATTGGCAGTTTACTTGGATTTACAGATACAAAAAAGAAAATCTTAACTCCTGGAACTACTCATTCAGGTGATTCAACTGTAACAATATTGAAAGTAAATAGTATCGATGTCACATGCAACATTATACACGGATCGTATAGAGATGGAGTTAATCAACATATTTAACATACATTTTATCCAACAGTGGCGCCCGGTTTTAAAATTGTTGAGAAGCCACAAAACTTGATATACCTACCGTTAAACACCAGTTTCATTTCAGACATCGTACTGAACATATTGGATCAAGACGGTCATAGTGTTGACTTTAGAGGAGAAACAATTACTATACGGATACACATCAGAGCAGCAACATAAAAGTCAACATGGGATTATCATTTAAACCGCAACGGAAGAGGTCGGGAGCTCAGTATTAGTATTACTCAGATCTTCAACTAATAAGGACTTGATACATGCAGACCCTGCAACTACGGAAGATAAACTGGAATGGCAACTACAGTTGGATAAAGTTGTTTGGAGAGTACCTCATGTAAGATTGGCCGATGAACATAGAATCCTATTATTGAGAAAGTTAAAATCTGACCGTGATATTGTGATGCCATTCCGAAGTTGGGAATTTCATGAATACCCTACACTACCTCAGACAGAACGACAAACATGGACCGTCAAGACATCAACTTACTTGGAACGAGCAAGGTACATAATACTCGGTTTTCAAACTAAGCGAAAAGATGTTATCACTGCAAATGCTGGTCAATTTGATCACTGTAAAATAAAGAATTGTAAAGTTTTCCTAAACTCTCAATTCTTTCTCTATGACAATTTGAATGTCATGTTCAGCAAAAAACGTTTTTCCATTTTATACGATATGTATGCAAGATTTCAATCGTCATATTATGGAAAAACTAATACACCACTATTATCACCTGACCAGTATTATTCCAAGGCTCCAATAATTGTAATCGATTGTTCAAAACAAAATGAATCGGTAAAATCATCAAGTGTGGATATAAAAATTGAAATGGAATTTGAAGAACCAGTAGCGGATGGAACTTCGGCATACTGTCTAATTCTACATGATAAAATAGTTACTTACACACCGCTGACCGGAATTGTGAAGAATGTACTTTAAGAAGAATTGTACAACGACTGCAAATTTTTGAGGTTAGAATTATCTGCTTCAATTTTTGAGGTTAGAATTTCATTTGTGAAAGACAAGTTGAAAACAAACAATTATGTAATTGTATAAATTTCAAGGATTGTACGAAAAATATAAAAGCGAGAAAATAATTAGTGGAAACTTCATTCTATCTTCAACCGTCGTATGGGAAACATCATTCGCAAGATGAATTCTACTAACGGAGAAGAAAATACACCTCTAATGGATGATAATAGTTCAGATATAGAAAAACAAGTTGAACGAGAAATGGACGAGTTCCTAAAGTTTAACAAACATAAGAAGAGAGAAGAAGAAGCTGAAAAAGAAGTAAAAAGGAAGAAGGTTGAAGTTAACATTAC